>JBBPCV010007794.1:0-10340 GCA_037974505.1 Plocamopherus tilesii
ATTGCTGACAAACTCAAGAGAACGCTCTCTCTCTCTCTCACCCCCCCCCCCCCCTCCCCCAATCTCTTTCACTCACTCACTCTGTGTCACCCTTGCTGATGAGCATGCGCATGTATCGCATAGTCCTCGGACTATCGTTTACAAAGAGAATGACGAGAGTTCTAGCTGAGTGACGTAGTTGACATCCTCTGACAAGTAATTAGTGGCTATCGGATCTATTTCTATTAAAAAAAACAACAAAACAGCTTATACCTACCAATTTCAAATTCAAAGTGTGCGTTAAGGTGATGTAGCGTACGTTTACAGTATACTGACTATATAGAAAAAAATCCGCCATACTGCCCAGTAGATCGTTTATCCGAAACGTGCGCTTATCTGGCGTGCATTTAACCTGATACTACTGTAGTCAAGAAATATTTGTCTTCATTTTTCAGAGTAATCAAATCTTCTTCCCATTCTACGTGCTACAAACTTTTGAAATGTATTTATCATTTCAACCAGTGACTGAAAAAGACTGTAGACAAGAAAGTAGCCACACCAGTCACACATCTTCTTAAGAGATGGGAGAGGGGTGGCCGGACGCGCCAACAGCACCTAAGGGAAAAAAACTGATATCCTGCCAATAAAAGTCAAGAAAACCATCCTATACATCACAATGTGTATGAAATCAGAGGAGTAGATTGGGACACAGAAAGGCAATGTACATCTAGTCTAGTCTAAGTACATCAACTTAATCTTAATCAGCCAATATCATTAGATATTATATCTATATGATACCCCCCACCCCCCCAAGAAAAAACAAAACAAAAAACAAAACAAAACCAACAACAAAAAAACCAACAAAAACAAAAACCAAAACAAAACAACAAAATCATGGCAAAATCAACTATCAATAGCAGCACAAATTATGGAATAAAACTGACATTTGTAGAGGAATTTACGGGTCTAGCAATAGAAAAGAGAAATGAACTATTCACCTTGACCTGCTGTGAGATGTGAAAGTTCTGCAAGCATGTTCAATCCACTCATACTATTGTCCATTGCAAATGCAGAGGTTGCTGTCACAGCATCAGTTGTCTGTGGAGGTAGCTGTCCTACTTCTTCCATGATGGATTGCTGAGGCTGTGATACTTGCTGCTGTGGAGGAACAGCATCTGCTGCTGATTGAGTTTCTTCTGTGCCAGAGGAGTCCATCACTGAAGTGATAATTCTCCCATCTTCACTCTGAGTGTAATAAACTTGTTGGCCTGGCACCATAGTCTGATTTGCATCCATAATAGTCCGTATGATGCGACCACTGGAGTCTTGCATGTACACAAACTGCTTACCAGGAGGAGCCACATCGGTGGCGGATTGAGCCGAGTCAATGGGAGTCAGATGACCATTTAAATCATGAGCATATATGACTTGCTGTTCAACTTCTGGTTGAACTTCTGGAGTTTCCTCCATAGCATGTTGCTCGGCCTGCACCACTGGCACAGCACCAGAATTTACAATAGTTGTTTCTATTTGTCCATCAGCCCCCATGCACTGTTTGTATACAGTAGAATCACTGTATGAAGATATGTCATTCGGATCTATAATGGATGTAATTATTTCACCTGAACTGTCAGCCATCTGAATAAAATAGACTGCATCACTAGCAACACTTTCATCTTGCTGAGGCTGAGCAGTACTGTCCTGAACCTGGTTGCACTGAGTAGATTCCACAGATGAGACAGTCCCTGGCTGGGATGCAAAACCAGTTTGAAGATCTGTGTTCTCAGACACTTCTGGGGGAGCTTCAACAAGAGATGTCATTTCAACAAATGGAGTAGCTTCACCAATAGACGGAGTATCTGTAATTGGTGTGGCCTCCGTAACAGGTGATGCTTCAGTAATAAATGGAGCATCTACAATAGGTAAAGTTTCAGCAGTGGGAAGAGCCTCTGCAAGAACTGCAATGCCTCCTGTGGTTTCCACAGCTGTGTCAGTGTTTACACTCTCTTCTTCCATAGAGACAGGTACATTCTGCTGTGGTTCCATTGAATCTCCACAGACTTCCAAGGACTCTTGTGTAGTAGTGACCAGACCAGAGTCAATAGCTGAAGTAACAGACTGTTCAATTGAAGGACTAGATTCCTCTGGGGGGATGGTTGTGGCAGTCACAGTGTCAGTGCCAGAGGTAAAGGAATCTCCTACCTCCATGGCTTCAGACTCTGTTTGAATAGAGGATGCTGAAGCAAAAGCTGCAAATGCACTTTGAAAGCTATTATTGGACAATTGGGGTAAACATGTAGGAACAGTTCCAGGCTTTGTACTCTCTGAAGCAGACATATGCGTATTGTGGCTTGATTCATCTGACCAAATGGAATCTTCTGTCTGAACTGGAGCAGTTCCTGTCGATGCAACAGGAGCAGGTAATGTTGATGTTTCTTCCATTTTATCAGTATCTGAATCTATGGTAGTGCTGCTTACCACAGCTGCTTCAGATGGCTTCATAGTGTTTTCAGGTAAACATGAGTCTTCACTAGATGGAGGAACTGGTGGAACAGAGGATGGATGCTCTCCGGACCCATTCTGAGAATCAGAATTATCTACAGGAGTTTCCTCCTGAGTTAAAATTCCAGTGACAGGCATTTCAATGCTGAATGAAATGAACAAATTCTTCCAAGCTGGCACTGAAAAATACTCTATTTGACAAACTGGTAAATTATTACAGTCCTTTCATGTGTGTTTTGTTTTATCAATAAAAAAACAGAACAAACATAAACAATACTTCATTCTCTCTGTCCAAAGTACTGAGTCTGGTTTAATGAAACAGACTTTCTTTCCTTTGTGCAGTTTTCAACACTTTTAAAATGAGCAGGACTCATACTGATGCGTTTTGATACTTGTTGAGAGTATTTTCCCCCAACAGACTCATTCAGTGTTTCAGAAGATTCATGGGACGTAGACAAAATATCGCAAGAAAGACCTTGACTCTGTTTCTGACTGTTTTCGATTATTTTGATTTGGAGAGAGCTGTCCACAATTTTTTTGAAGGCGTCTTGTGATACGACAAGCTTTCTAATCTTTTTATTAGAATTCACAAATGGTAACGTATCTTGCGAAGATTTGGATACTGAAGTATCTGTTGAGACATATGAAGTACCAGAGATTGATCTGCGTTTTCTGGGATTTGAGGACTTTTGATAACCTTCATGCAGTCCACAATACTCTTCACTACTATTGATATCGGAATCACGAAAAAGTGTGTCGCTGGATATACTGTCTTCTTTCTTTTTTAATCTTTTAAGCTCAAAAGCTGAGAATGTATGGGCATGACCACACAAAAATGGGGCAATAGGAACAAGAGTTTTTCTTTCTTCCACGCAATCCTTTGAATAAATGGAAGTAGTCTCTGTGCTGATGTCTAAGTGACACCTATTAGTGACAGAGAATGTGGGTTCAGTAGCAGGAGTACTAGGTCTGGATGGAAAGTCACTTGTGCGATGTGGTAGTGGCGCACTTTGATAACTCTTTTGAGATCTAGCTGATGAGTATGACGGTTTCTTGGATTTTGATTTCAGTGATGAAAGGTCCCGTTTTATGACAAGTGACTCCCACTTTGAAGATGACATGAAAGTACACTGAAAAGAAAGAAAAGTAATGTTAGTTTACTTCAACCAGAAGATAGGGATATATTAGCAGTCTCTAACATCTTTTTTAATTTTATACGAGCAAAAGATTCAATATGGGGCAAGACCTAGTGTTGAGTTTGAAATTGATTTGACTATTTCTCATCATACATTCAAACTAAAAAAGAAGGAATATGGATGGAGTTGAGGAAGATATGAGCTGGTGTGAAAGAAAAGGATGCAATGAACAAGACTTGTAGACAAAAGATCCATTGTGGCAACCCCTAACAGGGAGCGAAAGGAGAAGAATTTTTCAACAGTGTGTGCCAATTTATTTAAATTTTTGTCTTTTGCTTGCATATATGTGGCAGTTCTGTTTTTTGGGGTTTATATTTACATTTGAGAAAAGAGGAGGGGGTGTGCTTCAGACCAATAACAAAAGAGTTTGGGTGGGCATGATATTTTTCTAGAGACTACCTATTTACAGCACTGGACATCAGTCCAACACGTATATTTATACTATACATATATAGTAGAATAACAGGGTGATTTAATATTGGAGTTATGTACCTTGTTGTCTCTTCCTCTATTTCAGTGAGGGTGCTTTGGTTTGGTTATTTTTTGTTTCTTTCTTTTTAATTTGTGTGTGTGTGTGTGTGTGTGAAGGGAGGGTAGTGTCGAGGGTAAGAGTAAAAGTAAGAGCTTTTATCTGCCAATTTCCTGTCCATAGAGCTACCGGTATTGATGATTCCAAATATTACTACAGAACAGTACAGTAGATCTATCTAATAATAATCAGACAACAACTAGGCCTACATGCGTGTAATTAGTAATGTACTGTCGTAGGCATTGTCCAATAGTACGTCAGCATAGTGCAGTTTATACTTTTTGTTGCCAAACACCAGTGTGACGACGATTTCAAGGCATGGATCGTCTATGACTATGATTAGTATGATAGACCAATGGTGTGTTCAGACACTACTTGTAGAAGTAGTAGTGTTACTATTGGCGCCTAGTGGGCTTTTCATACGACCGGTACCGAGCTACACATTATGTCAGGAAAATGAGGTTATTTTTAGTCATGGGTTCGTCCACTTTTCAGACTACTAAGACGGGAAAAGTGGCTTGCAATGCATGAGTAGCAGGCAGAATGTTTGAGGAATCCGTGAATAGGTACGACGAATATGTGAAAAAAATGTAAAGAAAATAAAGGAAAATATTCGGGACAGTGCAATCTGTTCGAGGGATCAGTGAATTCGACGAAAGCGTGTTCGACAAATACGTGTTGCACTGTATTAAGTACATCCTACTCTCTTCCCAATCATCAAAATAATTACTAAGAAGAAAGATTACTACACTTTAGATCTTACGAATCATTTCTAGTGCTGTGTGTTCAGTCTCGGCTATAACAACAGCAACGATAATAATGATGATTATTATAAGAATTACAATAATGATTCAAAAAAGAAAAAATCAGATACTGATGATGATGACGATGATAATAATAATAATAATAATGATAATAATATAAGTGCACAACAGTCAGGAGCAAGCTTAGGTGTGTATTTGTTCAAAATGTGAGCTTGGGTGGCAGCTGAGTTGTCACTTTAATTTTACCTTTGTGTGAATTTTGGATGGAGTTACTGGTGTTATATTAATTAAAGTCGCATTTCAGTTACTTTTCTTTTCTTGCTTTCTTGTGTGTGTGTGTGTGTGAGCGCGCGTGTGTATGTGTGTATTATTTTTGAGCCAAGAGTTAATATAAAATATTAATACATGACAGGGCATGTGTTATGTGTATCGGCCGCCAGTAAGCACTGCCCATTCTCTTGCCATCCTTGTATGCCAGTAAAAAAAATAAACCAATCAAAGAGAGTGACTTTGATTTTTCTTTCCTTTCGGCCTTCCTTTGCTTTACAGCCTTGCCATACATTGAGAGTCAATAAGTCAATAAGAAAATGATTATGTGAATGACAGCCATCTGATCACTACCTTCGCTCTCTGGGTTTTATACTATTGTCAGAAAATTAAGTGAATGGTCAGGAAGACTACATAGGTCAAGGAAGTCCATTCTTAAATTTGTAACTATAAGTTCAGCACTTTGGAGTGAAACATGCGTCGCATCTCGTTTGATTGGCTTTTATCTCATGAGTACAGGTGTACAGTGTCTTAACAAGGTCTTTTATTGCGATTTTTCACGAAATGTTCATAGTGAGACCAAGTTACCATGCACAGTATGATAGGGCTTTATGTAGTGAAAATTAGATCTGAGCAGAAAAGTGTGTGCTTAGGGGAAGCATGCACTTGGGCCACATAGAGAGGAGTGATGGTGGTGCTGGTGGCTGTGATGGTGGTAGCAGCATTAATAATAACAACAGTAAAAAGACTTACATCCACACTTTTGCACATCCAAATAGCATCATCTTCATTAAGCTGGAAAAGTTGAAGTTGACTGTTGATACCAAGTAAGGAACATTTTTGACAAAGTCTCTTTTTAGTCTTCTCATTGGTCTGTATATATTCATGAAACAAAGAAAAGATATATAATTACACATTCAGAACAATGGCTTTCCAATTTACTTTAATATGTTTCCAGTTAAGTTATTATCCAAGAGCCTGTACACTGTAGAAGAATGAGTAAAAACATAGTTGTAAAACAAAACTTGTCCTGATAGCTTGTCAACTTTCTTTTACTTGGCTAAAAAGGGATAAACTGTGGCATGGACATTTCTACAGTATATTTATGAAAATTGTAGCTTGCCTGCTGGACAATTGCTGAAATTTAATTTCCCTTTATAATCATTAGTAAAATATGTTTTTATTTCAAAGGGGCTTTTGGAATCAAATGAATTACAATAATATTTAAACACATTTCTTTCTGCTTTCTTTGCAAGGTATAATTCGATAATTTTTCTGTTTTCTCTGCGCTTTATAACATATTTACATTAAAAACATGTGCTTCCATATGTGACAAAATGTATAAAATATATATATATATTGTATAAATCATTTATAATGTAATGATTTTGCCAGGCCACAGCTGCTAGAGTTTTAAGATATGGCTCAGGAACAAGAATTATCAAACCATTATTAGATGTCTTGCAATGCAGATGTATTCTGCCTGCCTGCCTACGGTTCACTGAATCCTTGATACACATCAAGACATAAGATAACGAAAAATGAACCCATTCAGTCAAAAAATTAGTAAAGAATTAGAATATAATGCTTTTGAACATTTGACCACTTACAAGCTTCTGCTTGCTACTGCATTGTCGTTCGAATGATCCCAGATTATTTTGAGCCAAATTCATAATACAAAATCTACATTTATTAAATTGCACTCAGGAAAAATCTATAGCTTTTAATTGCTCACAGATTAAAAAGTCTGAAAAATGTTAATCACAATATCTATATCTATAACGCATTTCGCAATTTACTGTTGCAGAACAGGGACTACATCTCTTTGCTTGTGGGTTGAGACTATTTACAACATTCAGGAATATAGGATTCTGAATCTCGAAAGTTGCAAAGTTCAATTTTTTTCTTTTTATACTGTTTTACAAAATATATCACAGCTTTTCATGAATATGCTATCTGAATAACTTTGTTTTACGGTAAAATTCAACAGATATTCTTGGTTTCTTCTTATGAAAGACACTTGCTTTATTCACATTTTCACAAGTCTGAAACAAAATCATGATAAAGATGCTATCCAGACACAACCTCTCCCCCCCTCCCCCCCCTCCCCCTCAAATATGTAGGCCATTTAGAGAGAGATAACCTGGTATAATGGTATTGGATCAATTAAAGTGGGGGGTTGGGTGTTGCATTTTAAATTGAAAGAAGGTATAGATCACTGTATAGACTACTTTTCATAGTAATATTGCATTGAAACTGATGTGTCAAAAGACTTGATAATTATTATATTTGGTTTATTAAAACTTAGTCCTTCCTAAAGCATCCGTGAAATATTGATATCGCAGAGAAAACCATGCTTTGTTTCATTTGTAATAAAATATTTTTCATGGTTATGGCTTTCATAATTTGAACAATAATTCAGAAATTTGAGAAATCAAATAATATACTAAATTGAACCTCAGCTAAGCCTTTGGAAATCCTAAGGTGTGTTAGGCTTACTTTCAGGTTATATATGTTACTAACATGAAAATCTAACAGGCAAGATTTTGAAAATACCATGATAAACATCATTTTTAATTTTTCTTTTTTCCCCCATCTTGTTTGTTTTATCTATACTATCTCCTCATCTCCTTTCTACTGGACAGTCTACACACACACACCACCACACAATATCATTTTCGGACTCCATATTAAGCACCTAAAGCTTGACTTCAAGTGCCATAACCTGGAATCTGTCAATCCTATTGATAAGCTTTGACTTTGATGATGTAAGGATTGCATCGAAAAAAAACAAGTCCTAGATATAAGCCTTACCTCAGTAGTCCCAACCGTATGAAACACTCCAACTACTAGCAATACGCAGACCCCAATCTGTAGATCTTTTAATTTTAACTGTTATATTATCAGCCCATCTACGGCCATTATAATCGGGCAACAAACGCCTAAATTGAACCCATTTACAGGGATTTTTTTTAGGCTACACACAATCACATGTGACTTTCCGGGATGATTCCGGAAAATCCGGGATGGCAGGCAGTTTTGACAATGGCAATTTTGAGTATGACTTCACACACTAATTATAATATTTTCAATCAGAAAAAGCGCGAAAAAGAAGTTGACAATGAGAACTTTTTACGTGTACAACATCGCTTAAATTTAAGGGTGAAAGAAGGGTAGGGGTGGGATGAATATCATTAATATGCCAGGGTAAGAAAATTATTATGTGTTCACATTTTCATTGATTTAGTGTCATGCAATAAATTGAAATATAAACAAGTCATTCTGAGATGCTGCTGTAATGACATTGAAACTTGACAACCGTTCATAATTTGCTAATTTTATTTTATGTAGCATTAAGAAATCAACTTTTAAACTGGTCAACTTGCAGACTTGAAAATATTACAAATGAACATTACAAAAACAATTAATGTACCATGACATTTTTTGTGAAATTAAAATGGCAGTTTAGGAGATACAATGCACAATACTTTCTGTGAATGAAAATTGTGAACCACACTAAATAACTGTGGAAATGCCCATATCAAATTCGACACTATTCTAATAATGTTAGTAAGAAAGCAAAATTATGAAACAAAAGTTAAGACACTGACTATAGCTAATAAATGAATAAAACAATCTCTATGGTAAATTTATATCTTAACCTTTCAATGTGGAGAAACAATAAAAACTTACCTTTTGGTGGACTATAAATTTAGCATAAACACATTTGATTAGGTAAATAATTTCTGATCAGCCTTAGAAATTAATATATCTTTCAATCAGTTGAGTACGCCAACAAAACTTTTAATAAACAAAGAACACAATTTCAAAAAAGATTCTGACACACAAAACAAAAGAAGAGAGACGAACACACACAAAAAGATATTGATTTAGCCAGAGTAGTATGTGTTTGTATCTGCATGAGGAGATAACAAACACAGCTCTGGGAAGTGTGCCATTGCCTTTTCAGGGATTGCAGGTTTGTTAGTGACACACTTTGCTGGTTTCTGTTTGTAAGAGTCACACTTTCCTGGGTTCTTTGCCAAAGTGAGAGAGGGATCAGTATTCATAATTAAACACCTGCAAGCAGAACAAGGTGCACTTCATTTAAATAAAGCTGATTCCTCATAAAAATGGGGGTGAAGATAATGTGAAACCAAAGTCTTTTATGCTTAAGTTTGCGCAGTAAAATGTAACTTTCTGCAGCAAAATCATCAGCATAAGACTTGCAAAAGGAACTGCTCTTTTCTGTCAGATTATGACATCATCAACAGCAGAACCATAGAAGATTGGTGACAATGAATGCACTGTGTGAGGTAAATAATATTCACAAGTAATAACAGTGCCATACGGAAATAAATTGTGCTAAAAAATAGAACTTGTTATAATACCGAATTAAGAAATTGTTGAAACTAATATTGTTGAGTAAATCACAAATTAAATATGAAACTTTAATATTTCAAACATACATTCTGGCAAATAATTGTTTCCTCAGCAGTTGGATAATATTGAAACAATGTTTCATCTGATGACAAATTGTGAGTATAGTACTTGCTACAGTATTCGGATTTTCTCTAGAAAAATGTTCTTGTCTCATCTATACAGAACCCACTGTAAAAATTGAGGCTCAATTATTATAAGGCCCATGTAACGCGAGATGAATATACAGTAGTCATTGCTTAATAACCTGCTGCCTTATAGCCCGCTTCGATTAACAACCCGCAGTCTTCAAGAAACGATTTTTCTTCCATTTAAGCATACAAAATTTTTATGTGAAGAAGTGTACAAAGCGTATAAATTACTGACAAGATACAGGGTCATTTAGGTTGGGCCTCACTCACTTTGCTTAATCTCTTGACAGAAATTCTGAGCATGCCTTATATTCATAGGACATTAACCACAGAATAATAAACGACCAGAAGTACAATACAAGCCTTCTGTAGGTTTCAGGAAAGCTCGTTTTCCAGAGATCCGCCACTTTATTTCGTATGAGAAAACACTTTCGATAGCCCATTTTGATCAGGATTAATTCCTTTTTTTAATAGTAGTAGTAGTAGTAGTAGTAGAAATGGTAGTAGTAATGGTGGTAGTTATAGTAGTAGT
>JBBPCV010007904.1:0-10338 GCA_037974505.1 Plocamopherus tilesii
TTCTTCTTCTTCTTCTTCTTCTTCTTCTTCTTCTTCTTCTTCTTCTTCTTCTTCTTCTTCTTCTTCTTCTTTTTAACAATAAATACATATGAAAATTACTTTTGCCCCCAGCAATGTGTCTCTTAGTGGTAGTGATAATAGTCTAGACAAAGTGTACTTTATTCCGGGCCATAAAAAAGAAGCAGGTAGATCCAAACAGTTTAATTCAATGCCCACTGGACAACAGAATCATAGATCACAGCCTGCAATATAGCAATGGAATCTGTTTTACTCCCAAAACATTGCGAAAATATCTTATCTGGTATTGAGTAGGTAGTGAGTGTTGGAGTGGTGTATGTGTGTGTGTGTGTATGTGTGCGCGCGTTTGTATTTTGGGTAGAAGGGAATAATTATAGCTAATTGACACCTTTTTATGATACCATTCCAAGTTTGAATGTAATTATACAAAGCTAAGTGTATAGAGATCTATGGAAAAGCAAACAAGACCCACCCAGAGTCTTTTGATGTGTTCCCTCATTACACACATCGAGCAACTTCAAAGCGGATGATATGATATAGTATTAGCTTCTCAACATGGTAACACCTTTTACTCTTTACTCTTTATAAAGTGATAGCTTTTTTGTATTATTCTACCTAAACATTAAAAACGTACGCACAAGTTGACATATGGAATAGGAGGATTTACAGGTTGCAGTCCCAGGATTTCTGTACTTCTTTATATTATAAATTCATGCTTAACAATAAATCCTGATATATTCTAGCATTCTTCAGTTTCATATCTACTTCAGTTGTTTCTTTCCTTCTTTTTATCATCTTCTGCCGTCTGCAAGTAATGGTGACTCTTCCTTAACAGCTGCAAAGGTTGTACCATCATAGATTGTTACCATCACTGCTGTCATAATTCACTGACTCATTCATTTATACATACTTTATTGATCTTCTACAATGATTTTGTCATTTCATCATTCATTCATTCATTCATTCATTCTTATATTCATTTATTTTATTCATGCATTCCATTGGGGTTCATCGTTACTAACTTCATTATCTTTCTTCTCTTTTCCCTTGAAGGTGGCACTTTGAAAATCTTTGGTGAAGCCCTTTGTCCAGATGTTCCCTACAAAACATTGTTCCTGTCCACTGCCGACCCGGCCTCAGCTGTGGTCAGAGAAGCCATGGAGAAATATGGACTGGACAAGGAGGATTCTTACAGCTATTGTCTTGTGGAGGTAAGCATGATCAGGCAATCCCTGCTTTGGCCCTATACCGTTACACATTTACAATACCATTCTGTCACAGACTTGTCCTCTTTTGAGTTTTGAGCATGTGTTAATGATTTAATCAAACAGCCAAAGTGGAAAAGCTAAATAGGCTTCTTGTCTAATACATTGTGAAAATTAATAATTCTTATATTCATAAAAAAAGACTTGATGGAATTGGATCTAGAGGATTTTGCATAGAAAGGCAAATCTAAATGGAACGTGTTTGAGTACTTTTATTTACTCCATCCGACACAAAATGCTAGAACATGTTGACCTTAAGTTTATCTAGTACTGTTATCTACAAAATCATTGTGAAATGTTAAATCAGAAGCTTAAGTGTAAAAAAAAAAGAAAAAGAGCAACAAACAAACCAAAAATCTTTTTTCTTTTTAATTCTGTTCATGGGAAAGTCGTTTCTATTTGACATATATACAGTTTTCCAGGACTTAAGAAGGAAAAGAATGATGTCCTTTTAAGCCGGGACTGTGCCTGCCTAACCCCGCATCCGTACTGAGATATTTAACGGTGGGAATCGAAAGACATACTGAAATCTGTGCTGTGTCGTTTATTGTTAACAACCAGTATACACCCCATGGTTTCTAAAACCTTCACTTACATAATGAATTATAAGTATGCGTTCCTTCTTGTCCAGGTGTTGTTGCCTCCCGGTGGCAAGGAGTACCATGGCGGCCAGGTGGGTGACGAGAGAGTTCTGGACGACAATGAGTGTCCCCTGGCCATTGTCATGCAGCACACCAAGCACCAAGGTCAAGGTGAGTGCATTGTAGAGTTGCCTGACGGTCGCTTGGAAGGTGACTTACTGATGACTGTCCCGCCCAGTATATGATTAACTACTCCTGTTTTAGACTTGGTTAAAGTTTTGGGAGACTCGAGGAGAAAAGGGAGGAAGAGGTAGAGGAAGATGGCAACCCGCATTTGGCAATTTCACCCTCAGTTGTGTCTCTCCTTTTGGCCAACACAGAAACATGGGTCGCCAAAAAAAAAAAAAAAAAAAGATAAAAAAGATGTTACAAGCAAAACATGCATGAAAGAGTGACATCTTGTTTTTTCCATTTACTCGTAGCACTCTTACTAGAAGTCATTAAAATCTAATCAGTATAGTCATATTTTACAGTGTCTCATATTTTCCTCAGTATCTAGGGCTTATTTTGTTATTCTCTATCCTGCTTCTTTTCTTTCTAGGTCATATAATATTCCAACTTCGTCAGCGAGATGCAGATTACAAAAAGAGAAGCAAGCGCCCAAGGGCTGTGTCCCATGACGATCTGCGCAATCATGCTAGTGACCAGAGGCACACCAATGTGGACATGCTTCCATATCTCTTGGAGATGAATGTTCGAGGTGAGGGTCAGGAGTGTCTGCTGTGAGCGGGAGACAAAAAGAAGATGGAGATTATTTTGTAAAACCTTAGACAGGACCCATCACAAGTTGTTGTTGTTGTTGTTTTTTTTGACAGATTGAGAGCTTGTACAAATTGAACCCCACCAGAACAATTTGAAAGTCTCACTTTGAACAATAAAAAAAAAAGTAGTGTTGAATTTTCCCTCTTTCAATCAATTATACATCAGCTTCCAATTGAATAGCTGTTGAGTGATTCAATTTTGCTGTTAAACTTCTGTGTATAATGGGTTTTTTTAATTAGAAGCCCCCCCCCCCTCCCCCAAAGATACATTTTAGTTTGACGATGGTAATGACATGACGTTGTTGATGTTGTTTTCACATTGTGTTAATGTCTTACAGGAAAACCCAAGTACCATGTGCTGCCCCTGTATGTGACTGAAGTAGTAAACGTAACAGAGGTTGCCAACAACAAATCCGATTATCATGGCAAGCACTTCCTACAGGTATTATCATTGTTTATTTTTCTTGTTGCAAGTTACGATTGTGAAACTAGGGCATATTCAAAACTTTGTGCAAAGAAAGAATCAATACACTTGAAATGTAGAAGAATCTTGAGTGCCATGGAAAGAATGAATGACAAGCAATGGAATTTTAGAAAGAATGAATATGAAATAATAATTGATAAAAAAACTTATCATAAGAAACAGTCAATTTTCTGGACCATCAGAGGCAGTTCATATGTGTTGATATCTCTGGTACTAGAGATGGCTTTAAGGAGGAAGGAGAGATAGAGGTAGACCTAGACCTAAAAGAACATAGATTGGTGACATCAGGAAGTAGAGAAAAATGTTGTGTTGAAATAAAAAGACATTCTTAGAACAGAGATGTATGGAGAGATATGGCGGCCAATTTTCAGATTGAAGAAGGCACACAATGGTAATAAGGAGTTGCCTCCCAGTATCATACATGGCCACAAATGGATGCTTTGACGCCTGTAAATATATGTGGGAAAATCATCAGCTTCTACTGAAAATTTTTCACAGATAGTCACTATGTATGTATTTACCAAAATTCTCTTAAGTCATTCAATAGTTTTTCAGTAATAAACATAAAAGTATACTCATTCTTAAACAACCAACTCATGAATGTTTAAAAAGCACGTCTTGATCAGGGTTCTCTGAAAGTTAAAATAAATGATTGCATATTTTAAAAATTAACGTTTAATCACCCTCATTCATGAAAGAAAACTTGTAAAATTACATTTTTAATGGAAGTGTCTCCACTTTATTTAAAATTATGACCTCTTTATCCCAACAGCTGTCAGGTCCCGACATCCGTCCAAGACATTGCGTTATAGCCCATACAGAAGGTGTTGTGACCATGACGCCGAATAGCCAGGATGCTGAGACTTACGTTGAACGGCAACGGATTTATGAGACCACCATGTTGAAACATGGCATGACTGTCCAGTTTGGCAAGGACAGACTCTATCGTTTCTTGGACCCACGCTTTGAGGCTGTGAGTAGTAGAAGTATTGGTTGTTATTTGTTGTTCTTTGTTTACCGAATCGACAGGAGAAATTCCGTTTTTTCCCCCTGTTTATATTTTAAATTAGGGACAGGAGAAATTGCGTTTTTTCCCCCCCTGTTTATATTTTAAATTAAGGACAGGAGAAATTCCGTTTTTTCCCCCTGTTTATATTTTAAATTAGGGACAGGAGAAATTCCATTTTTTCCCCCTGTTTATATTTTAAATTAAGATTTAAAGCCTTTTTAAAAAAATCAACAAAAAACCAAAGAAGTAAGAAGTTAAATTTGTGAAATAACTTAAACATTGTTGCAATCATGTGTTTGTCTCTGAATCTACCGTGTTAATTATTCATGTCATTTTTCTTCACCAGCAACCGAACAAACCTGTTAAAGGCCAACCCATTGAAACCAATTTTGGCATTGATGGCAATGTTGAATCCACTGGAGGTCGACCTGGAAGTCAGGCATGGGAGAACCAACAACGCAGGTAGATAGAAATGCAATGA
The DNA here is from genome assembly GCA_037974505.1 of Plocamopherus tilesii. NCBI lineage: Eukaryota > Metazoa > Mollusca > Gastropoda > Nudibranchia > Polyceridae > Plocamopherus > Plocamopherus tilesii. The sequence goes on from JBBPCV010007904.1 coordinate 4,660, forward strand.
GGGGGTAATATCTACTGAGATTTAATTATCATTATTTATATTTCATTATTGCCTTCTCCCCTAAAATTGGTTCCAAAGAATGTAGAGTATTCAATTTTTATCTGTCTTTCGTCTTTTTATGTAGTTTTTTTCTCCTATCTCAGCATTATTTGTTTGTCATTTCTATTTTTTTTGTTCCTCTTACAGAAGTGCTTCAGAAAAATCTCCGGGTTCGCCTCATGGAACACAAGGGGTGGAAGATTTGTTACCTGCATCAGTGGAGTATTTTCCAAAAAGTAAGGAACGGATGGTCTGTTGTTCTACATTCAATGTGAATTTCATGTTGTTTAAACCATTTCTTGTCAGTCATTGAAAAAAAAAGGACATATTTTTTTTAAGATCATCTCAAAATTCCTTTACGCACTGAGGAAGTCTACCACAAATCCTATAACTTCTCTGTCCTGTATTATTTAAATTTAACGGATTTTTTATTGGTGACTTAGTCTTTCATCTCGAACTAGTAGTACTGTCACATGACATCGTGAGGTCCCATGTCAAGTAAATTTAAGTTTTTAAGCATAGTAGATAGTAGTACATTAGGCTTACTCTCTCTCACTCTCTTTTTTTATATCCAGTTGAAGACCGACTTTTAGTGGCATCCATTCTGGAAGTCAACAGCAAACAGCTCCAGTTCAAACTGGCCCCGACCTACACTTTGTACATGGCTGTCCGGAATGTCCTGGCATCCCAGCCCCCTGGTCCTCACAAGGCGCAGATGATTGCCAACTTTGTCAGCAAGACAGCCAAAATGACGCAACAATGCATTCAGGTATGACAGCACTTAGAGCAATTTTGTTTGAGTGCATGGTATTTCTCTCACATTGACTATTTTTATCCTTGTGCTATTTATAGATTTCATTTGGACACCCTATACAAATTGTAAGGCTGGTGGTGAATGGTAGATATGATAAATTACAACCTAGCAATCAGTAATTTGCCGATATGCAATATGTGCAGCTATGAATTCATTCTTACCCTTTTTTTCTCCTTATTTGGGCCTAGTTTTTGGTATTTATTATCACTACTTTACACTTCTATTTCCTTTTCTGTTATTATTGATTGCTGCCATTTTTTTGTGGGCCTTGCTAAGAATCCATTTTTTGATCCTGTAATTTAGAAAAATAAAGTAAACTTGTTGTGGGATGCAGGATATTTTTAGTCGAAGTACCATAATATTGAAAACTGTTGTTGGTGGAAGCCGCTGTGATATGATTCTCCATTTCTTTCATCACCTGTTCTTCAGCTATTCCTGCCTTATGTCTTCTATAGCTATTCTATTTTATTTCTTTTTAAAGTACTTTTATCCTTACACTATGAAACCATCAAACTATTGCTGATATATTTTTATTCAAGGCAGTGGATTTTACTGGAAAAAAATCAATAAATCACACAGGCTCGTTTTGACAGTAATTAAATGTCAGTAAAGATGTCAAGATGGTATCAGGGTTAAAGGAAACATCAAAATTTTGTGTTTATGTGGTTGTTATTGTAACAGTAAATCAACCATTCCATTATGTCTATGCCAACTTTTCCATGGTGTATCATATAACAGCACCCTCTTTATGCTTCCTGCTTTCAAATCTGATCTTTCCCAAACTAATGCCTTTCATTCGTACCATTAACAGGAACACCACAATGACCCGCCAGCCTTGGCGTTTTGGATGGCCAACTCCTCAGAGATTCTCCACATGTTCAAACAGGACAGGGATGTCCAGCCGCTGAGCATGGATTCCCAGGAGATGCTGGCCGAAGCTGTCCAGATGGCCTTTCACCACCTGGTCCAGTGCCTCCAGGGCGACCTCCAGAAGGTCATGCCAGCGTTCCTTGACCCCAGCGATGATGAACGGGAAGAAGGTATGGGCATGAGGACCTGGGAGAGAGGGGTCAGTGGAATGGACGTGACCAAGTATAGCTATTGTGTTTGTGTAAGAGAGGAACGGAAGATTACATAGAGTTCCCATAAAGACAAGGACTTCAGTTTATTTTGATCCATTGAGAACATACTTGTATGACTCAATAAATACATTGTTTGATATTACATATGATCTGTTTACTTAATTATTTACTGTTCGGTATAATGTGAATGATCTTCTTTTTGTTTTTCAATGTAATGATCCTGCTGGTGCTCTTCTGTTCATTTTCTTACTCACCAGTATATAGAGAGTAATATAATTTGTGGGTTGTTGTGCTTGTTTTTCTTGATTTTTCTTTTCTTTTTTTTTTTTTTTTCTTTTCACACTAAGCTGCATATCATTATTTGCATATTATCTGTACTGTTTTCACCTTTTGCTGAGATTGGTATTCGTTGTGTCAGAAATTCCTGTGAACTCTATCGAGAACTTATGACATAGCTTACAGCATGCCTATGTATGTTATAATTTTGAGTATTTTGGGGAACATTTTTATATATTATTTTATGAGGATTGGAAATGAGAAAGAAAGACTCCCAAGTTTATGTAAATTGAGTGTTTGGGCATTATAGAAAGTCTTCATCTATGACTGCGACTATATCAAGTCATTTTATTTATTTCAGAAATGGGTCAGCGCTACCACATGGGCCACCCTTCCTTAGCTGACGTCTTAAATACATTGTCAGCAGCTATGACCTTGCTGCGCAGATGTCGGGTGAATGCAGCTTTGACGATCCAGCTTTTCTCTCAACTTTTTCACTTCATCAACATGTGGCTCTTCAATTTTCTGGTGGTGGAACCCCAACTTCAGCTTTGTACTCGTGCTTGGGGTCTTCGCCTAAAACGACGACTGGGCAACATTGAGGCATGGGCAGAAAAACAAGGTCTTGAGTTGGCAGCCGACTGTCATTTGTGTCGAATTATACAGGTATGTTTGTCTTGATCTTTCTTTCTTCTCTAAAATGTTATTTTACAGAAAGTCCTAAGACTTTATTTTACTTGTTTGTATTCATTTGATAGTGGAAATAATTTTATCGAGAGTATGAGAGATACAAAAAGCTTGTTTTAGTCTGCATGAGCCATTCTTATTTATGGAGATTGTAATAAGTAGTTTACATTTCTTTTCTTTTTCTTTTTTTTAAATCAGGCTGCCCATCTCCTTCAAGCACCAAAAGCAAGTGCTGACGACACGACCAACATCAGTTCTACCTGCTTCAAACTAAACTCCTTACAACTCAGGGCACTCCTCACCCGCTACATTCCAGAACCTAATGAACCCCCTGTGTCTGCTCAATTCGTAGAGCGTGTCGTTTCCATTGCTGAAAACATGGCAGATGAACTGACCCGCACAGACGGGCGTGAGGTGCGGCTGGAAGAAGACCCAGACCTTCAGTTGCCTTTCTTGTTGCCGGAAGATGGCTACACATGTGACACCATCCGGGGTGTACCTAATGGCCTGCCTGAATTTGTGCGGCAGTTGGAATCAGCCGGTAAGTTGTTGGAGAGAGAGTAATACTTTACCAGTGGAGATGTGTTTTGTGGGGGGTTCTTTATGACATGTCATACATTTCTGGTGGCTAAAATTTTCTTCTAAGTTTTCAAAAAGGATGGGCAATTTCTTAAAACCAATGATTATCTGTGGCATTTTGCGAGTGAACATTTGAAATGACACTTTTTTTTGTCTTTTTTTTTTTTTTTTTAGGACTGTGTCGTTTCAACATCAACAACAATGCATCAGGCAGCTGGACAATTTACATGGGTGATGGTCCACCCCCAGAGGTACTAAGTTTACTCCAGAAAAATAGTTTACTCTAGAAAAAGATGTCATGCCTTGCTTCATGTCTTTTATGAACAAAATGTTTACTTTTGTACGGTTTCTTATATTTAATCCTGTGTCGTACAGTCTATCTATCTGTCTATCTCCCTATTTCTGTCAGTCTGTCTTGAATCGAGGTCTGGAATTCAACATCATGCTTTGTACGCACATTTAAACGAACAAACCTAAAAGCGAGTCTCATCTTTCATACTTCCTGTGTATATTTATGGAAATACATTTGGCTGCAAACATCTTTGTGCCATAAATAAGAGAGGAATTAAATGTATATATATAGAGAGAGAGAGATGGTGAATGACCTTTTTGTTTTATACCTTGGTATACCAAGCACTATAATGTATGCTCTACAAGGCCTGCAAAAAGTACAAAGGTTCATGGCACATATAGGGACTATTTATCTTTTTTTTTCGTTAGCAGTTAGATAATTAAACATTAGGGTATACATTTTTGCACCAGCATAGTTGAACTGAATAGAATTTACTTAAATAATTCTCCTAGAGTTATTAACTCTAATCAACATCTACATCTATAGATGCAAAGTGGAGGAGCAGGGCCTGCAATCCCAAGCTCTCCAGAGGTCATCACCATTGCTTTCAACAAGGTCAAGGGCAGCATGGGTCTCAGCATTGTGGCCGCGACTGTAAGTCGGGAACTGTATTTTGCTCTCATCTTGTCTTTTGTTTTATTAACCAATTTTATTGGACTTGAATTATAGCAGTTAAAACAAAACAAAAAAGTCTAGAGTGTATTTTGTCTATGTGTCACGACTAGATAGGTGGAACAGAGGTTTTGAGGAACTAGCCCTAATGATAAGGGAGATTCCTATATATATCCTACTGTTACCTACTGTTACGGGTTCAACAACAAAAATAAATCTATCACTCACTAGTTTTTAAACTTCAATAATACTTTAATGATCATTTACACAAGGTCTGAATAATATAATAACAATGCTTTTACTAATCTAAACGATTTACTACGACTGCTAACTCTGCGACCGCTCTCTGACTCCCCAATCTCTCCTCTCTAAGCAACCCACATACGTCACCAAACCCAACACACATTAACCCATAAAAAGCCCCCATTCTAATAACGTCATAATAATAACCACAAAAAGACTCCATTTCGGTTACGTCATTGTCACGCATCTTCCGTAAGCGCCCATCAACAGTCGATGCAAATATGCCGTTCATGACACCGCGAATGACAATAAGACATACAAGTACAAGTCAGTTGTTACACACATAATACCACATAATTTCTTCACCTAACTTTTCCATTCAGCCCTGTTTCTGCTCTTCTCATGGTGTCTTACAATTCCAGGCTTGTCCAGTCTCTGATGTGGTCATCCCATAACTTCCTCTGTCCACCTCCTACTCTCCCTTCTTACACTGTGCCCTGCATGACTGTCCCATTAAAGCTTGATGAAGACAACACACACAGACATACATTTACACCCACATACATTCCTGAATTGTTTGCAATGGCCAACCCACAAAATGCCTCCTCTCCCCCCAACCCCCTTCCTCCCCCTCTTCCTAATCCTCTCCATAATAGACACAAGATATTGACATCCCTTTCGTGAATCATTATGAAACAAAACAACTCTCTCAGCTACATATTTATAATCTGTCTTATTGTCTATTGATTTTACATGTATCATGGTTATTGCACTTGAGTGATTTCACATGCATTGTGCCTCTTAGCTTGAACTCCATTTTGCTTGGCATAAATTGAGTGGTCATGTCAATGCATAAAAAGCCACAGTATATCAAATGTTTAATGGTTTTTTTTGCCCAGAAACTTTTCATTTGTATGTAATCATTAATTTTCCTGTCATTTTCACATTCATACATGTTTAATTCTATAAATTGTTTTCAGGATCAAATAATTCTT
>JBBPCV010008015.1:0-10333 GCA_037974505.1 Plocamopherus tilesii
AGAGAGAGAGAGAGAGAGAGAGAGAGAGAGAGAGAGAGAGAGAGAGAGAGAGAGAGAGAGAGAGGGAGAGAAAGAGAAAGAGAGAGAATTGGAGAGAGAGAGAATTGGAGACAGAGAGCAAAGGAGTGGAGGTTGGTGAAGGAGGTAGGGCAAAGATGGGGTGGTCATGATATTGATTAATGGCAGATGGAATGGATGATCAGGGGACATTCCCTTCTAAAACATCTCAACATAGTCAAGAACAGGTGAAGCAGAAAGAAGGAAAGAAGAGGAAAGAGCCCCGGTCCAGCTATAGACCAGAAAGAAGAAAATGGATGAAAGAAAAAGGACAATCTGAAGACTGAAGACAGGAGGAGAAAGGAACACCTTCAGACACGCACTAACACACCAACATAAAAACGAAAAGGGGGTTGGGGCCTCCACATCCCAGATAAACACACAAACCGACGCATAAAAAGAAGGGATGGAGCCTCCACATCCGACTCTCTCGTTCACACACATCTAAATATGTCCTCTGCACTTTTTCCTCTCTCAATCACTGATGCAAACCTTTGGAGTGAGAAATGCAAGGAAGAAAATAAGTCCACAAGTCCTTCCACATTGTGGCAGGTAAGAAAAGTCAGTGAGGGGTCAAATGATGGGGGCCAACAAGTCCTGCTAATCAAAGGAGGAAGACTTCCATATCAAAAGAAAAGAAGGGGCATTCAAAGGGCCTTTCCATTGACAACAATGCTAATAATATTGAATTATTTCCCAGGTGATCAATACCTTTTATCCTTCTCTACTTCTTGTCTTAGAAGAAGAAGAAGAGAAAAAAAAAAAAAGAAAAAAAAAAAAAAGAAAAAAGAAAAAAAAAAAGAAAAGAAAAGAGAAAAGACAGACAGCAATGCAATACAGAATTAAACAGTGGCATCTATTTTAATTTTATTATGCTCGAATTTCGTACAAGACAAAAAAAGAAAAAGAAAAAAAAAAAAAAAAAAAAGAAAGAAAGAAAGAAAGAAAAGAAAAAAAAAGAGAAAAAAAAAAAGGTCAATAATGCTAACACAAACATTTGATTCTTCCTTACACAAAAATTTGCTCCTGCTAAGCCTTGTCTTACTTCCCATGGACAACAAACTTTAGCAACATTTCATAGTAGTAGACAAAATGAAGAGAGCAGATGAAGGTAAAGCTGCCAAGGAGAAACAAGTCGACAAGCCAATGGAAGAAATGTGGAGGAGAAAAGAGAACCGTACATTTCAAAACAAAGGAGAAAATGAAGGCGCTGACACAACCACAAAGATGAATCACAAGTGTGAGAGTGCAATAATTTTGTTTCGCTTCAGACTGATATCCCCAGTGGGAACCAAACAACCGAACAATCATTTTTAAAATAATAAAACCAAACAAGAATAATACTCTCTCATAATAATCTATCAGTTCATCACTAATAATGAAAATGCAAGCACATCAAGTATGTCAACCCTCTCCTACACTTGTTAACAGACTTTCTCTCATACAAAACGACAATATTGAACGGCAGTGGCCATAAGGTGCTAATACCAATGAGGCGCCTCCACTAACCACTATCTCTAACAGCTTCATGACATGGGTTTTAAAGCCAAAACAATTGTAGAAAATACTAAAATAGTAGACACAAACTCTTTGTATGAGGAGACAAGGCATGCACATTCAAAGTTTCTTTCAGCTCCACTTGACCTCATTCCACAAAAAAGACGACAATAAAACAAATAAATCAAAGAAAGCATCCCCCTGCATCTGACATTTCACAGGTATTTTCGGGTATCCCCACAATCTCCCTCTTTTCAATGCACACACACACATCTTGGATTGCTGCTTTTTGATATGCCACATTCTACATCACAGCATAGATACTCTTTCAAGTCTTTCATACTGAATTCTCTACTAAAACAGCATCTGATACATTGAAAACAAATTTAACCCCCTTTATATTTATTCTTATTTCTGATAGGCAAGCTTATACTGAATCTGGCCATTCAAATCCATATCAACACAAACGTATTCAAAACACAGTTTCATTAAATTCGACATATGAATGATGATGACCCATATGATATGCACACACACATTACCACAGATAAATCTACTCGACATTCCAATGGCCAACCTCCCACGGCCAATCTTCTGTTCATACCATTCACCAATAGAAGAGTAATAATACTATAACAGGCCTTCAATGGTCTCATTCTACAAACACACAATGCCAAATACCGCTCAAACACATGTTCTATCACATCTGTTGAACAGTATACAAAAGACATTTTCTAAGTTGATACATGCCTTTCAGGAGTCAATGCCGGAATATTAATGTGCCCCTAATACGCAATTGCTATTTAATTCCCTTTTATTATTAGGCACCATGAAACTCTGGGTCTTGAATAACCAGTCACAAAAAAAAAATAAATAAATAAAAGGAATAAAAATAAAACTTAGATGATCATGGTTTTTATGGTTTTTGAGAAATATGACAACCAGAAAAAAAAAGTGTTTTGACTGATCTTCAAAAATATGAAAGAAAGAAGATGTAAATAAAAAGCCAAAGAGAAGGACATGAGATAACTCTTATGAAAATAATGAAACTAGTATTTTAACCTTTTTAATATCTATTTCACTGTGGATCACCATCATTTCCACAATGAAATAAATGGTTCATTAGCTTCAGAAATGATTCAAAATAATACAGGGCAACTATTATCTTCATTTACAAAAACAATTTCATACTTATAGATACGTCCCATGATGAGCTTTTGCCTGGCATAAGAATTTTCAAAACTGTCCCAATCTGACAATCTACGCAGATTATATATACAGCAGAATTAAAGAAGGCATTATTTTAAAAAATTTGATACTTGCTATTAACACATTCTCTCTTTTTTGACTGCCATGACTTCAATGCTCTTTTATAGCAAATCACAATAACCTATGTAATCTTTAAAAAAAAAAAAAAAAATATCAGGAAAGATTTCATGCTGAAATCATTATTTTGATTTATGTGCTGCAAAGATTTAAAAAAAAAAAAAGAAAGTTTAATCTCAAATATAATAACATATGGAAGAATTTAAATTACTAGTCAGTCTATTGAGAGAGCATTCAACACAAATAAAATACACATCAATTTCATACTTCAAAGAATAAAAAAAAATAATAATAAAAAAATAAAAAATAAAAATAAGATTGTGACTGGTAACACAAATAGACAAAAATTGAATAATAAATTTTCACTTGACCACCTTCTGTGAAAAACAACTTTAGAACACAACCAACCAACCAACGTTCCTATTTCAATACAAATGCCTTGGATGGTTTCAGGCCTACATGACGTTGCTTTTTAAGATAGGAAAAAAGCATGAAATCTGTAGGGAATACAACTGGACTCTTGTCAACACCAGCAGGTTCATGATTTGACCAGTTCAACTATTCACAGTGAGCCATGATAGTCATTATCATGCTTGGCACGATATACTGTTTAAAAAGTAGAAAAATTGGCATCGTTAATATGAGATGAACAAATCAAGCTATTTCTATGATACAAAAAATTTGTACCCAATGGTGTCAGATAAGTACAGGCCTTGAATGTGTACAATAAGTCCAAACAAAGGCCATTTGTCAAGCCTTATTCCTAAGCAAGAAGTACTGAGTATAAAGAAGGGCAGCAATTTCTCAGAAGACACTGGCAACTAGGGGAGTTCAAGGGTGAAACTTTTGACTGACACCGCACTCCCAATGTCTGCCAGCCACAGACACTGCCGATCCTTTCATCATGGGTCAGGATCAATACTATACACTACTGGTGAACTCACATCAACCTGCAAATCTAGAGTAGGCCTACATCACCCTGCACATCTAGACGAGGCTATCAAAATTGCGAACGGTTGATACCAAACCAACTATATGGGGCTACATTAACATCTACTATAGCATGGTAGATACCATCATCATATCAGGGAGTTTTTCAACAAGCAAACAATAGTTATAGCCCACCAATTAGTTAAACAAAAAAGAAAATGGGAGCTGGAAGGAAAGCAAAATCCAAATAATAGGAACCTCCACACTACCTGTGGAGGCTTTGAATTTCAATATGTAAATGGCAAAATGTTGATCTGAATGTCTGATAGAAATAATAACACTAAGGCTAAATTAACACCCCTTGAGTGCTAGCAGTTTCCTGATTGGCCCCTCATCTTTTCCTCCCACACTTGACACCATGGACCATCATCCACATTTGGGAATGCTCTTACTCTTACACAACACAACAATATAATTCCGTTGGGGTTGTCAAGGGTACCTTTTTCTTCCAGAGTGACATTGTACTCTATGAAGTAAAGACTAAATCCCCCTTCCATTTTTATGAAGTCACCATCTCCTGAAGCCCATTCAAAACGAACTCCTTTGTTGATGTCTTTGATTTGATATCACCGGCTTTTGGAATATCATGTAGGATCACCTCTGCAGCATCATTTGCGTCTTTGCCAATTTTTGTCCGCAGATATCCCGCACCTAGTCACGTACACACACGAAGAAAGTTACGGTACGTAATCTAAAAAGATGGGCCTAAGATGAATTGACACAATCTGACGATTTATTGAGTGTTCACATGCTTACGGTAACACACGACAGAAGCCATGTGAATTGCCATAATATCTAGATTTGGCTAATTTGTTTAGATTGGCACTGGACAAGGCACCTTCATCGACTGGACTGGGAGCCTTTTGAGGGTAATCTGGCGTCCGCATTGCAAGTGTTGTGGAGCTTGACACACATTGAACTTCTATTATTATTATGTTCAAAACCTTTTCTATTTCCAACACAATAATATGCTCCAAAATCCACTGTATTAAAAGTGAAAGATTTGCAGACACAGATTATAATAATAACCACGGGGTTTTCGTAAGGGAAATGTTTAACCCAAAGCAAGCAAATGCTGAACCCAGAAAAGAAAATGTAAACGGATTCTGCATAAGTCACTCAGTTTATAGACAAATTTGTATATGAAAATTCAACTGTGGGGAAATAAGTTTCATAAAACACTGCACTCCTTCACATTTGCTCTGATAGAGCCAGAAATGCCACATCAAGAAGAACTCTATCACAGGCTTGGGTCTTTCCACATAATCCTTTCTCTCTGCCTGTGAGAGTGAAATCACACTTTCGGTAGCAATAGAAAATAAGGGTAGTGTCCAACTCATGTCTTTTGATCTGACGGATCCCATCACATTCGTGTTCATCACCATAAGTATGCATGTATACATTAGAATAAGTAAAAATTTGTACATACAATCCTCCCTCACTCACTCACACAACAGACTAGAATATTTCCTTTCAGATCACCTTTAAAAATACTTCCTTTGCAGAAAAAAAATATGAAAGGAAGGGATGATTTATGACACATTTTTCAAGGCACACGCAAATCCCATACATCTGCTACCACTCATCTCAGTCCATAAATTAAGAAACATTTGTACAAGGGGACAATACACTTCTGTCTATCTTCTACAAGGCAGCTCCTGGAATTGCCTATCCGTTTAGTTTGCCGCTCCTTTAACCACGAGGGAGGAGTTCAACTTGAACTTGCCAGATCTCTTTCGACGCCAAATGATTCAGAACAAATAAATCCAAGAATCAGCGTATAATTCCTATCCGTTTCAACACGTGTAAAAATAAATCAACCTCAATGAAAAACAAAATTGCACAGGAAGCGTCAACTGTGATAAATAATAAGTCAATTTGATAGAACATTCATTCACAATATCCTATAGAATATTCAAATGTCCCAGAACTGCATAATCATGTACCGCAAAAGGATGGAAGGCCAAAATCTAGTGATGTATTTCTTTGGCCTTTGAGTTCAAAAGAGAATCTTGTTGGATTCATTCCTTCCACATAGGGATGACAACTCTGAAAAAAAGACCATGAAAAAGTTAATGAGTTTATGATGGTGCCATTCATTACATACTAGTTAATGACCTTATTGTATTCAAAGCACACAAACATGTGAAATAAGATAACTCAAACTGTCAAAACTTATCGGTTCTAGAACCAAAGGAAATCTAGCATTATAAGAACTGAGGAAAAGCGGATGTTACATGTATTGCCAGATCCCTGGAACCATGAAAAGCCAGAAAAGCAGTGTAACAGGTGGTGCTATGGTGAGTATTCAGTGTATATATATAATTAAATCAAGAAGGAGCAATATAGAATTTAAACATTCATACAAGTGTAATAGAAGGGGCAAAAATTAGAATTGCAATGATTATTTCTGATACCTGTACTGCACATGTATACAAAGCATCATTGTCATCATTTCACAACACCAACTCACTCCCCTCAGCCACCACTCCTACATTAAAAAAAACAAGACACCCAACCCTCTCAAAACAAAACAAAAATTTTTAGTTTAAAAATACCTGCCTTTCACGCCTAAGGCCATGCAAACATTATTGTTGGTGCTGAAACTGCTGAAGCGTTGATGGAACTGTAGAAAAAAAAAAGGAAATGGATATTTATGTAGGATAGACTTGAAACACCTTGACTTTTGGTAAAAGGGAGACTGCATAAATGTCTCATAAAGAGCAGACATACAGAAACATTATCAAATGATAACAAAAAAACAACAACAAAAAAAACTACTCCGCCCTCCCAAAAAAAACAAAAAAACCAACAAACAAAACAAACCCTAAACCTTAATCAATTAACTGGACACAATACCTATGAACATCATTTGATAACTAGCTCGAGTTCCCATCCCTGTTAATGTATACAACACACTACTGATATTCACTTTGACAACTAGCTCAAGTTCCCATCCCTGTTAATGTATATAAAACACTACTGATATTCACTTTGACAACTAGCTCGAGTTCCCATCCCTGTTAATGTATATAACACACTACTGACATTTACTTTGACAACTAGCTCGAATTCCCATCCCTGTTAATGTATATAACACACTACTGACTTTCTCTTTCACAACTAGCTATAAATACCATCTCTGTAAATATACAAACAATACACTGAATGACATTCCATTTCACAACTAGCTAAATTTAAGTTTCCCATCCATGTAAAAATAAACAATACATTTAAATGACAATCATTTTTAAAATTAGCTTAAACTCCCATTCTTGTAAATCAAACAGCCACAGCCACAAATCCAAATCTCTTGGACAGAGCAAGAAACAAAAATCTGGAAACAAAGAATGTCAGAACAAAATCCACCAGGGACTATTTCTAAAGAATGAAAAACAAAATCAATTGTCATTAGGCAAAGAAAAAAGACTGTAAAGCAAGAAAGAGAGGATACTTATTATTTATTAAGCAAGCTGAATAAAGCCATGTGCATAGATTGAACTCAAAAGCACGAAAAGCTTGGAACGGAAAGAAGAATGTTTGCCAACCATCATCAATAAAACCTACTCAAAGGTTAAACGGGTGAAAATGCCTTTTATCCTGAGTTTGATTACCAGGTTGATTCATATTTGATATCAAGAATGTAGGTCAATAATGCAAATGCTCTATTCATCATACAAACGATATTGCTAGATGACATTTACATGTTCACAAGTGATCATTGGAGTGTCTTCCAAAGAGTATTTCCAATAGGAACAAACAACAAATATGCTCAAGACATGGACTTTTCTTTAACAAGGAGCAACTCTAAATGAGGAAGCCCCTGGAAAGGGAAAAAAACAAAAAAAAACCAACAAAAAACAAAACAAAACAGAAGAATAGGGTAACTAATAATCAAACAAAACAAGCAAATTGAAAAGTCTTCCAAGTCACCTCCTGTCTCTTGGCACAAAGAGAGGTGAAGTCGTCAGGGCCCCTACATGGGAAAATCAAAAATTGTACGTTTCTACTGACAATATTTTATTGTGATGAATGGAACAAAGAGAAGAACAAAGATATATGTATTTATATGTGTATGTGTGTGTGTGGTGGTGGTGGTGGGGAGGGGGGTTTACAAGAATAAGTTTGGATCAATTGGTTTGATGTTCAATGTAAGGAAATTTGTCATTACAGTAACAGGATTATCTATGGCCCTTAAAACGTCTTGCAATTCAATGTGCAGTTGCCTTAGAATTCAATAACAGGCAATTTGTTATTTCAGTAACAGGATTATCTTTGGCCCTGCAAGCGTCTTCTGTGTAGTTGCCTTAGAAGTCAATATGTAAGACAATTTGTTATATCACAGCATCATTTCAAGTTTTTCACTCTTAACTCACTGACTTTTAAGGTGAATTAGGGAATATGTTCTTGGTTTAATTCAAATTCTATACCTAGAACTAACATAATAAATGTTATACCATGAGATACAGAGGGCACAGCTTCGTCCAAATCGACAGACCAAAAATCAAGTAAGGCGTTTTGACAGGTCACACAAAACTATACTACTAAAGAAGTTCATGCTGATAACAGCCACAACAACAACAATACCACTAGAGGGAGATCAGACAATGAGCCCACCTTGCATAAACATTCCCGGGTTGCCAGGTACTTGCTGATGGATTCCTGCCTGCATGGCTTGCATCCCTGGATGGATTAAATGGGGAGTGGCTGGACTCGCATTTGGCGTGTGGCTGGGGGGCATGGGGGATGGACCTGGAAGAACCAAGATGGAGGAAAGATGACCATTCAGTTTCATTTAGAAGAAGGGCAGCTCCGCAATTCCCAATTGAAAAATTATCAAAGTAGACGACCAGTCTTTATCAAACAGTATAATCAGAGGTTGGTACCAGGGTTGCCAGAGGGCTCTGACAAAAAAGCCTGAAATTTTTTCGGGGTAAAATACCAAGCGCAGCACTTCATACGAAAAGGTTACGATATTAATAAATATATCAACGTATTCAAAATGTATGAAAAATTTATTGCTTTTTGAGTATTTGAGTATTTGTTAAAGACATCTACTAAATGCTGTTTGAAGGTGGCATGCAATGGCTGCATCAGCTGGATTATAAATGATATCCTGTCTAGCAGTTACTCAGAAGATTTCTCTTCTTCCAGCAGAACATACGGTACTTCACCTTTTGGATGGCTTCACATGTTTTTACATGCATCCTATTACTTAAGTGGTTCATAAAAATGTTCATTCCACTGAAGTTCTGTTCTACTATTGGCCCGGTGAAGATGGATAAACTCGCTTTGATGAGTGGAGACATGCTGAGAAATCCCTTTCTCTAAAGTTTACAATAGCAAAAATCCTCCTTTGCGATCAATACACTCCAAAGACATGTTGGATATTGTTGGAAAAAAGAATACTCCTACACTGCACATACCATTCCACGGAACAAGTGCTTTCAATTATCAACATGGATAGGACGGAGGAAGTGCGGATCATTTTACTGGAAGTACAAAGTGCCGCCATGGCACCGTTTTCATTGATCCCGGTGTCGGGTTAAAATTTTCACCCCACTAAAATTTTGTCCGCCGATTCGGCTGGAAAAGCCGGAGGAATTTAAAAAGCCAGATTTCCGGCTTTAGCCGGAGAACTGGCAACCCTGTGAATAGTAGTATAGAAAGTTTTGACAGCAGCTCTTGAATTCACCCACATTTGTTGGTGTAAAAAATGTTAATGAAACAATTTGACCTTGTTGCATGCATGTTTTTCTCACCTTTCTCTGTGTTCAATACTCAGTACATTCTGTAAATCAAATTGAGGTACCAAATGTCAATGTTTTCGTGTAAAAATCTCATGAAATCTCAAAGACTAAATAATAAATAAGAGAGGTTTAAATCTCTTCACCTTATGAATCCATTGGAAGTTCCAAATTTCAATAGCATAGGAAAAATCTCATGAAATCTCAAAGACTGTGTAAATGTTAAATCTCTACATTCTATATATCAAAGAAAAGTGTAAAATGTCCTTATAAAAATCTCATAAATTATTATGAATTATGAATTGTTAAGAGGATTAACAGTTTGTCTTTTTTTCAAATGGTTTGCTTTAGTTTCATATACTTTAGGCAGCCCCATCTTGGCCACATTGTGACTTTATCATACAGATGATATTCAACAGGCTGGCCTGCCATGTGCTATGAAAGAATTGTAATGCGAAGCTTCTTTGAAATTAAGTGCCTAATAAGGAGCACAATTTTTGCCTATCGTATGGCTGAGCAGTTATTGTGGCATTATACTGTAGCCCGGGGATTACAGGTTTGTGCCCAGCTTCTGCATTTGGTTTTTTCCTAGGTAGGCCTTTAGTGTCAATGCTGATGATGTTGTAGCAATGGAATTGCTATGCCTGGGCTAGTATTCTAAGAGAAGTGTGGGTGCCCAGCCACACTCTCTTCCCCTTTGATCGTTGCCTCTTCTA
>JBBPCV010008126.1:0-10332 GCA_037974505.1 Plocamopherus tilesii
TAGTTATACTTGAATAATAATTACAATGTGAATGCTATAATGAAAAATAAACGCCTCATAACTCCATTCTGTTAATCCCCTAAGGGATTTTTCAATTGAAAAATCATTGGAATGGTGGTGATAGAAGATGAGGAAACTTAGAAAGCAGTGCAGTTTTTCATCTCCCACACGCAAGCAGTGAACAAAGTGATGTGAACTACTATGCCGCTTTTAAGAGAGACGTTTAAAGCATTCCATTTACTTGTTTATCCTTAAATCATATCCATAACTTTCCAGGCTAATCCAAATACACCATTAAAAGTGTTGTGCATTTTTTAATTTATATTCCAGATTGTCTCCTTATGCGACATCAGATCTGGCTAATGCACGGCAGCGCAGCAAATCAACAGTAGACAACAGGATTCTTCCAGCCATGGAGTCTGCTGCTACCTTGGATTGGTCTAAACTTGTCAGCGTTGCTTCCAAAGCCATTGATGGTCTGAATTATTTATTCTCTATGATGTTCTTTTTATGACATTAGTACAGAGAAATTGGCTTTTGTTTATTCAAAACAATGTTTTTGTTCTATACTGTCTTTGCCTGCAGAATATGTCATTAAAAGCTTGATATTTTGTCTCATTGCCTTCCCTCTTTAAAAAATATATGTCATTAAAGACCACAGACAGGCTGATTTAAATATATTCTGTCCACATTTCACCCTTAGTTTCTTCTCCTTTTTACCTTTTGCCTTTTCTTCTCACTTTTTATCCTTCTTTTCTCTAAATGTATGTTCTGAAAGTTGATGAATAAATAATGGCACAAATAATTTAATTATATATTGTCTGCAGACAACGATTCAGGATCTACGCATTTATTCTCCGACAAAATGGAAGATGTTGGAGAAGATAACCCACCGCCTCGACCTCCATCACCTCAAATGAATCTTGGTCTTTCTTCATCACCGTCCAGGTACTTTACTAAGATTTCAGGGATGGAGACTGACTTTTGAACATCTAGTTGGTGTACTCCTTGGGGTAAACAGCAACTGACAATTTGCAGGGAGCTATGATATACTTTGATTAACTTGAAGCAGCTTAAAAAATCACCTTATGAAAAAGAGAAATCTACATTTGCCAGAAGAGGGGCAGGGTTTGGGGAGAGCAAGATCCCATTCCCTTAGATTTTTATGCTCAATTATTGTCCTTTTTTTTTTTTTATAGTTCTTTTAATTGAATATGGTATTTCAAGATTTTCTTTCTGTGATTTCGTCACCTTTGCATGATTTCACTTTGATTGTTTGATGAGTACAATTGTGAAAATTGGATGAATTAAAAAAAACAAAAACAAAAAACCCCAACAAATAAAACAAAAAACAAAAACAAAAAAGAAAAAAAAATGAAGAAAACAAACAAACATGGAAAACCTGTCCTATTTTTCCTTCCAGTATGTCAACATCTTATCTAGCATCAGCATCTTCAGCTTCTCCCCAGCAGCGGATGCAAGAATTAGAATCCCGTTTGTCTCAGATGCAGCTACAGTTAGATAAGGTAATATCGAAGTCTATGCCCATTAAGTCCTAAAATCTCTATTAAAGCCAGTTTCTAATTCCAAGAATTATAAAGACCTTCATTTTTTTGTTTCTCTTAAGGCGTTGAGAGTTCTCGATAATCTTTAATTCTTTTCGAATTTTCATTTGAAATGTGCATGCACCAGAATAAAACAAGGATGTCTGGTTCTCAATAACTCTTAATGTGAACAAAGCATCTTACCTCATCTTTGTCCTGTCAAGCAGTAGGTCCTTTGGCAGATTTAGCCATGCTAGCATTTTACTATTTTTAAACACTGAATTTCTTTAAAGCTTTCAGTGACAAATTTATCTTTATGAGTTCTTTCAATGTCCTTAAACTATCCTCCTTTATTGCTCCTTTATTGTGATGTAAGCCATGCAATCTATTCATTTCACCTCATTCTCTTGGCTGCAGTAGTCATGGGGAGACATAAAAGTATATTTAAGCGTCTCCATCCTGAATTGGTTTGGCAAGCCTTATCAAGAAACATCATCAAATTTAATTTGTTTCTGATACACATTTAGGAAGATGCATGTTTTATTGATTTTAATGTAAGTATATATTAAAAAGTTTTATCCACCTTTTTCTTCCTTGTCCAGCAACTCATCAATGTCTTTTTTGTCTGAAATAAGTTTGATTTTTTGTATTTTAATTCTAGTTTTAATAAAAGTGTTTCTAAGGTGGCATTGGTCAATTCAAGTTATTGATTCATCTGGTTTTTTGGTCTTCCATCTCTATCCCCTCAAAATTTCATGGTCACTGCTAATGGTAGGCAGGGTACATTTCAATCAGTTTATCAGCTTTTCTGTGTGTTCTTCCTTTTGCCTTCATCTACTTGTTAACGATTTTGCATCACCAAGACATTTTGGACATTGAAAAAGTTAAGGATTTACTGTTTTGTAAGGTTAGGCACAAACTGCTCATCTCTATCTTGAAACTTATTTCAAGTCACCTTATATTCATTTGTTTTTTATATTGGTAATTTATCCCAGGCCTTGAAAGAAAAGTCTGCCATGGAAACAGAGATACAAGAATTGCGAGTTGACAACGTCAGATTGCAGGAAGAATCTCAAACAGCAGCAACTCATCTCAGACGATTTACTGAGTGGTTTTTCAACACTATTGATAGACAGTGACCTTGAAAGCTACATTACTTCAATTTTCATCTGTATATTTGACTCATCTTGCTTGATTCTTTCACTTTGATTCCTTAGAGAAAGATTAGACGTGTTGAGACAATCAATATAAGATATAAGATGTTGACAGTATTTTCTTAAAAACGTTTTACTATACCCATGAATTGTAATGCAATATGTTTGTTCAAAGATTTGATCTGGGTTTGATAGCAATGGAATCTGTGTAAGATAAACTTGATCGAAATAAATTTTCAGATAATATATATATATATATTTTTTTTTTTTCTTTCTATTTATTTATTGGTTCCTTATTGGTACTTTATCATCTATAAAAATACTGAGATAAAGTACACTATCCCAACATCACCTATAGATAAGATGATTAATTTTTGCCACATCATGATAGATTTGAGCCAACAGTTCATTGAAACCATAAAATGATAGTATTTTTGGGAACTTTTTGAGGGTTCTGCTTCGAATGCTATGTAACTTTTACATGTAGGCTCACGTCGCTTTTTCAGAAAAGTATATGATCATGTATTCTTTTTCAAGGGTCTATGCATAGATACTGGTCACCGAAGAGAAATTCCTCTTTTAATGATTCAAAATTGCTAAATATGAGACATGTGTGTTGTTTTGTAAATTGGTTGTTGGAGTGCAATAAAAACGAAGTTTTGACTTATGGCAGCTCTTGTCACAACAAAGAACTTAGCATCAGGTTTCAGTTATTTTTTTTCGGAGAAAGAAGAAAGAAAGAAAGGAAAAAGAAATTCTTACCAGTGTGAAGTATGATTGATAATGTTTTTGGTTTAATTGCTTTGTTTTTTTAAAACTCCTGAGCAAAGATTTTGTAGCATTTATTCAAATAGATATTTCAAGAGAGTTGAAATTGTAGACATGAAAAGATTGATGTTGTAACCAACTATTGTGTAAACGCTGTCATTGCATCATATATGTTAATGAATCGATCAGCTAGATCTTTCACAATTTTTTTTTTCCTCTTTCAAATATTGGAATAATTTTTTTCAAATTTACATTGTTTTCTGTTTGTTTTCCTTCCTTTCCTTATCTGCCACTGCTGCCTTTAACTCTAATTATCTATTTTACCTTGTTGTTACATTTTGTTTCTCTCAGGTTTTACTTCTGTTGCTTTTCTTCCATAACTTACAAAAATCTCTTTCTTGATTATTTGTATGACATTGCTGTTGATCACTGCTGTGGGAATGGCTATCCTCTTTCCATAGCCTTTCTCCCTTTCTTCTCTTTGACTTGTTGAAGTGGAATCAGTAAGCAAAGTCACACAATCTGTATTGTTTAGCTTTGCTTAACATTACCGCATTTCACCTTTTTTTATTTTCTTAATTCAAGATTTACTGGCAAGGACAGGATTGATTTGCTTTATCTGGGGGCTTTTGTTGTTGTTATTGTTGGTTTTGTACAGAGTTATTGATACATATAATAATATTCTAGGGGAAACCTGATGAGTCTTTGGACATGTGATCAAAGTGCTGATATTAATTTTTGTCAATCAGTTTAGAGAAAAGCCCAAGTGATGATTGAAAGTTGTTTGCATCAATTTTCTGTTGTAAAAAATGTTTGTGCAAATTGATGCTTATTTTGCATTTTCCACATTTTTTCTGATTAATGCTATGAAGTGTTTGTTTTCCTGCCTACCCATTTTCGTATCAGTAATAATAGCAATGCATATTTTTACAATACAGGCTATATATATAATTCATGTTATACAACAAAATGGAAATTCTAAATGCAATGTAACAATATCAAGCTATCTTACGGAATCTATGTTGAATATTACATTAATGATAGCTATTAAATACTGAGTGACTTATAGCCAAGAGGCAAACAAGCAATGACAGTCAATTGAGTCATCATTCAATTCAAACTTCACGAAATGTTATTAAATAACCTGTTTTGTTTACATTTGTTCAGGCATATTTTGTCTTTGTCCTGTATTTGTTGTTTTATGAAATGTTATCATCTTTGTGTGAAAACATAGGTGGATGTGAAGTTGTGTTTGTCCAATGATATTTTATGGAATTGAATCAATATTACCCTGATATTATTCAAGCAAGCAAGTGAAGACTCTAAGTTGAGAAAATTCAATTCATCCCTATTCAGTAATTTAAATCTCATCTTTGTCTTTCTACCAATTCACAAGTTATCGGTCTATCCATCTTGCAAATTCATTCATATCATGATTCACGTCTCTCATACAGCTGTCCCCTTAGTTCCTGAACAATACTTTCTTATCTGGGAAGAACCACAAATTGTGCATTTAATTTCATTATCCTCACCACATCAATTTTCGACAATATTCTTTCATTTTTACTTTTACAGAACATTTTGTACTCACAACTTTTGATATTGGCTCCTGTGGTTGTCATTACTCTTCTCGTAGGGGAAATTTGTTTTTGTATCTGTATAAATATGAAATGTACACATTTAATAAGCAATCAGCACAGGTGATTAGTTTTTTCAACCGGACTGACCCTGATAGTTGATAGTCTTGTGCATAAACCTTCCTATATTTTATACATTATTTAAGCTAACATGATAATCTAGTCCACACATTTTTTTTACAGTATAATTTTGATTTGCAATGTATTGTGTTATAATTTTCCCCTGACATTCTTCTTGAGTGATGCAGCTCTTATAGTGTGATTTTTCTTCTGCAATGACTGTCAAATACTGTCATCTTTAAATCTAGGATGGCTAGAAAATACAGGCTTATCTTATGATTAGAGGACTCTGGGGAAGGGAAAAGGTATAGGTCCTACAAAAATTTTGTAAGCGATCATGTTTGCTAAAATGAACTGGTAAATGGCCTGAGAAACATGTAATGTTTAAAAGATGTGCGCATTAGAGATTTGCCCTATTGTTTCCCTCCAGGTGTCTCTATTTTGTGCAAGGTTTTTAATGTCTGGAAGTCTTTTATTGGTGTTAGTCTTGATAAGACATGCAGATGTTGATTTGCAATAAGGTTTTTTGGTTTTGCTAATTGTATCAGATTTTTTAGATCTTGATTATGCAGTGTGGAAATGGGAGGAGGTTCCTTTGTACTTTTGGCCTTTGTTGATGAAGTAGGCTTTTATAGCTGCTCTGTTTGAGCAGGTATGTTTTTGTCCCTTTTTAAAATATATCCTAGCAATTGCCATCTTTGATTTTGATTTTCAGACTTATGGGTTTTGTTTTGCAGCACTAATAGATCTACATTGGTAATTTTGTCTTGCCAGTGAATACTGATGATATTCATTTATTTTTTTTGTGGTTTAATTTGAGATTGTTGTCTTAGGTTTTTAGATGTCTGCCCAAACGTTCCACTGTTGTGTGTTAGCTTCGTATGACCAAACCGTTTGTTTTAAGCTGATCTTGTCTCTTTTCGATCCGACATTAAAAGAAAAAATGTTTTTGTTCAATGAACACATTTTGAGGAAGTATTGTTCTTCTTTTGATGTCTTCATTTTCATTTATGAGGCTGGCAAGTTTTCTAATACTTTTCCATTTTGTTTGCTTTCTGTTCACTTTTGTTATTTCAGTCTTTGCTTCATTTACAGTACTTTGAGAAAACAATTCTCTAGGGTTTTTTAAAAATTATTTCAACACTTCCTCCTCTGAATCAGATGTTATGTCCTCATCATCTGCATAGAAAAGCTATTTTGTTTATTTATTTTTAGGCAATTTTGTTCTGTGGTCTTAAAGGGCAGCTTCTACATAAATTATGAAAAGGCCTTGCTGAGGCTGTCTTCTTGTGGTCTTCCAAGGGACGTTTTGATTGTTGCTGTCTCTTTTCCCGATGAGAAATTCATCGTAATATTGGTAAGGTGTGGATCAATTTTAAAACATCTTTTTCTAAGAAAGTTTCTAATGCTGACAATAATTTAGTTCGGCAGGTTTTATGAAGGCATAACTCATGTCAATCCCCCAAAATGTAAATGAACTAGTAGTTAACCCTATAACCAGTGTACTATGCTACAAGCTCAAGAATATTTTATATTGAAAGTCAGATGAAGTGAGATTGAAATCTGTAACTTCTTAGTTACATTTTTCTGTAATTTGTTCAACCCTACTCACACCCAACATTTTTGCTTTCAGGCTCTCTTACAAAATTCAAATGGAGAAAAGAAATTCTATTATGCTCAATAAAACACCTTTACTTTTATAAGACAACAAAATGTTCACAACCTGTATGTAGATTTTCATAATAAGGGGTGTATAGGGAGGGATGCATGTCTTGTTGTTGTACAGTGTTTTCATAGTTATGGTAATTGTTCCTGTTGGATTTGATATAGATTCACAGAGGACAAATTATGAAATGTTTTACAAAACGTTTCACTTTTCAGTGAACTGAGGATGGTTTTTTATGAAATGTTCACAGCCATTGCAGATTTAACTTATCTAGATCTATGCAAAGTTCCATAAAAGTCGCTGCATTTGTTTGTTTGGTTTTTTTTTTAAGTATAACTGCCCAAAGTTTGACATGAGTTTTTAGCCACCGTATTTATTAATAATACATAGAATATAAGCCTCCTAGCTTCTAAAAATTCCCAATTTCCTTCTTTTTGTTTTTTGTGGGTTTTTTTTTTTAAGTCATCTAACAAATTTCCAGATATCTGTGTTGACGTATGATTACTAATTAGTCTATGTTATCTATATGCTACTTAAAACAAACAGATTATTGTTGTATAATGTATACTAATACTGATCAAAGCCAAAAATTGAGAAAGTTTTGTGTCTAATCTTGATTTTAATGTTACATTTTAGTACCCCTAATGACATCATGAAATTGCATTTCATTTGTTATAAATTACTTCCAGGAGTTTTTAGGATGTATTTATTTATAAATTGTAAGCCTTTATACATTTATACATGTGCAATCAGCCATGTGGATCACATTCTTTAAAACAAAATTAATGTGATTAAAAGCACTACTTTTTCAAGGGTTTAGTTTAAATGGTATGTCAGGCAGGTAGGATGCCTTTTGTTTGTTTAATCTTGCTATTCATTTAAATATTGGAAACAGGTCAAGTGAGCTAAATTTGTATTTTCACTTTTTTCAAAGTGAGTGCTATTAGTTTATAATGTGTGTGTGTGTGTGAGAGTGCTATTAGTTTATAATGTGTGTGTGTGAGAGTGCTATTAGTTTATAATGTGTGTGTGTGAGTGCTATTAGTTTATAATGTGTGTGTGTGTGAGAGTGCTATTAGTTTATAATGTGTATGTGTGTGTGAGAGTGCTATTAGTTTATAATGTGTGTGTGTGTGTGAGAGTGCTATTAGTTTATAATATGTGTGTGTGAGAGTGCTATTAGTTTATAATGTGTATGTGTGAGAGTGCTATTAGTTTATAATGTGTGTGTGTGAGAGTGCTATTAGTTTATAATGTGTATGTGTGTGTGTGTATTTGTATTTTTCTGTTACATTCAAGATTTCTAAGAAGACTTTGTTTTATTTTATTTTTGAAACTTATTTGAAAGAAATGTATAATATTAATATGCTATAGCTTGAGATGTACCATTAATAAATCAATCAAAATTAGAGCTTTTAATAGTAACAAGAAGGATTTTATCCAGATTCAAATGTGTAGAAGGAGTTCAATTCCATTAACCAGTCTAGGCCACTTTCATAGGATTATCATTGTTCTAATTCTAGGCCTTGCCTTAGGCAATGGATAGGCCTATGACTATGACTGAGAAATGAGCTGTGGTGTTATCAACATCACAACTAGTGGCAGTGTTAAAGGCCTACAAAGTATTAACTTACATATATTTTACTATACACACACACACACACACATCATCATTATTATTATTATTATTATTATTATGATTATCATCATCATTATTATTTTATTTGATATCATCATCATTGATCATTATTATTATTGTTATTATTATTATATCTCTGTTACGTTCTCCGCTCTATGACCTTGTTGTGTATGGATGAATGTGTGTTAGTGGAACATGATTTTTAATTTCAGATAACCATTTTCAAGTTCTCATTGTTCTAGGTCTCTGGATTGGGATTGCTTGGTATCGGTCGGTCTCTCCAACATAGAAATAATCAACAAAAAACAATAAAAACAAAAACAGCAGGGATCTGAAATTGTCTTGTTATTATCAAGCTCTCTTTGTTTCCAATGTCATTAAACATGAAGCACCACTGGGGAGAAAAGAAAAGAAAAACACAACAAAAACAATCCAAAAAAACCTTTCTAAAAATGTCTTTGCTGCTGTGTTCAGTGCCCAGCCTTTTTTGTACTGGTTTTCTTTTTCTTTTTCTTTTCCTTTGTAATTTGCATAAATATATAATATATACAAACATTGTATTTATGGAAAGTCTTACTGTATGAGAAAGCCTAATAAGGAAAAAGTGTGTGAAGAGCAGTACTGTGCTATATGTTCACATTGTCACAAAAAATAATAACTTACCTTGACGACAATGAAAATTACAAAACTAGTATCTATGGCTTATGGTTTCAAGGGAAGGTTGTATTTTGATTAAGACTGTACTGTGTGAACATTTCTCAGATAGAATCATGGCTGAAATTGCTGAAAATGCTCTTTCCAAATTAGTAGTACTAATACAATGTTTTGTGTGTGATCATGATATTGATACGAAGTATAAACTTGGAAATTGTAGTTGTAGAACTCTTACAGTATTTTGTAAAGATAATGGTACAAAGAAGAAATACTTAAGTAAAAAGGGTTTTGGTCTCGTTTTTCTTTACATATAGTGCAATGGGTACTGGTTACATTCAGTTTTAGTTTTTAGTAATTTCATTTCTCATTTTGTCTGTGTCTAGGCTTGCATTTTTTATTTTCTTTGGAAACCCATAAGGCTTGCATTTTTTATTTTCTTTGGAAACCCATGATACACAAAGCATATTGCTGTGCATTTCATTTGTATTTGTTTTTTTATTGCTATTATTATTATTACGATTATGATGATGATGATGATTATTATTATTATCATTATTAATAATAATAATAATAATATTATTATTATTATTATTATTATTATTATTATTATTTTTCTATATCATAGCCTGTTCACTGATACATATGTTCATGTCCTGTGCTGTTCTTCTGCTTCTGTTGTTGGGCAGTTCTATTTCTTACACTTACAATAAGTTACAAACCAATATTATAAGTATATAGGTAGGACTAGATCTTAATAATGACTCAATGTACCTTTAGTTGGACTGCCACTGAAAGTAAAATTTGTTGAAAGGCTGGTGCTTGAGCTTATTTTTATCTTACATCAGTCTGCTTAAGATAAAACTCATTTGACAAGATCAATGAGTTTATCTTCTTATGCAAGGTTTATCTGAATCATTTCTAAGGGAAACAACCAGTGGTTCCTAAATCTGTGGTGGGTAAGACTACTAAAAGTAAAAGTCCAGGTAGTATGAATGCGATGAAAGAATGTGTGTTTAGTATGCTGAGATTGCTAGCATCTGCCATGTGTGTAGTGTATAGCCTAAGCCAGTCTTTGTCACGTGAGGGGATGCTCGGACTTGGAGATCAAATTACAACTACAACCAAGGGATTGGGTGGAGAAGAGAGAGACAGAGGCCTAGGCCTAGCCTTTGGTTCTGGTTTTTATTGTTTTCCTTTTTCCTTGTACTTG
>JBBPCV010008237.1:0-10330 GCA_037974505.1 Plocamopherus tilesii
TTTACATTAGCAAGCTCTTGTTTACTATAGTTCTTACGTAGTTTCTTTTTATTTATTATGGCCTCACGACATTCTTTTGTTAGCCATGGCCTACTGTTTGGATACACACGTACACACTTTCTTGGCACAATTAATTCTTCACAAAACTGTAAGTACGAGTTCACAGTAAACACCAGATCGTCAAGGTCGTCTGTTGCGTTAATAAACGTGTCCCAGTCAGTGCAGTCAAAACACGCTTGAAGTTGTTGGCATGCCTCGGTTGTCCAAGTTTTTATTGTTTTTGTCTCTGTTTTGTGTGTCTTTAGTATACTCCTATACTTGGGTTGCATCGAAATCATTATGTGATCTGAGTTGCCTAGAGGTGGTAGAGAGAAGGAGCGATAGGCATCAGGAACGTTACAGTAGAAGAGATCCAGCGTGTTACTTTCTCTGGTTGGCACAGTTACATATTGTGTAAAATGTGTAGTTGTGTCCAGAGTAGCATGGTTAAAGTCTCCAAGAACAATGTTGATGGCGTCGGGCCACTTCGATTCTTGTAGGGATAACAAGTCATCGAGGGTTTCTATAGCCATAGTTTTGTTTGCATCCGGGGATATGTAGACTATATTGAACACAGCATTTGTGAATTCTCTTGGTAAATAATAAGGTCGAACATTAAGAGTTAAAAGTTCAATATTGGGGGTACATATCTTGTTTACCATTGTAACGTTATTTACATGGGCCCAGCGGTTGTTAATGTAGATGCACACACCACCGTCTTTCGATTTTAGTGATTCTTCTGTTCTGTCCCCACGGTATAATTTAAAACCATCAATTTCACATTCATCATCGGTAATGTTATTATTTAGCCAGGTCTCAGTGAACACGATGGCCGAGGCGTTTCTGTAGTCATTGTGCCATTTTGTGTTACACTGTAGCTCGTCAAGTTTGTTACTGAGCATTCGACAGTTACCAAATAAAACAATTGGGAGGAAAGGTCTTGATTTTTTAAATTTATTTCTCGTTTTAATTCCGCCTCTTCTTCCTCTTTTTCTAAGTTTTTGTTTAGGGAAAGAAAAGCGATTATGTGTACAGTTCTGTCCACACTGAGTATTCAATGACTTTAACATGGCCGCTGAATAGTAGATATTGGCGGGTTCAGCGAAGACTTCATTTTCACCGATAGCTCTCACGAATGGCGAATTAATAATGAATGGTAGACACAAAGTAATCTTTATATCCATGATGTAAGCTTTTCACAGACATAGTCCAAAAAGTGTAGATACACAAGTTTAAGTAACAATATCTAACACAGCAATGACTGTGTCGTCATCAGTACGGCGCCTAAATGCTTGCCATTTTGACAAAACCGTTTTTTTACTATCGGAATTATCATGAGTGCCTGGCTTTGAAAGCCTTAGTGCTCGGTATGTTGGCATGGTGTCAATCAAAAAAGCAATGAAATATCATTTTGCTACAGATAAAGTAACCATGAACATATGTCTGGAGTTCGCTAGGGTGTCAAAAGGTTTAAGTTTTCCCACCCCTTTGAGTTTGGAACAAGTAACAAATGAATTACTCCCTTGCCGGTCAACTGTCCAGCCAATCAAATTCGTCGATGCGACGCAAAAGGTGCAGTCCTGATTTGGATGTCGATGAGGAGACATGCTCAGTAGTTCAATGACGCAAGAGGGCCTTAACCTTGTCTTAACAAGGTGATTGGTTAAAATGAATGACTGTCTACAGATTTACACAAAATGATGCACTTGAGTCCTCTTGTACTAGCTGTTTCCCATCTCCCTTAATAAGCTGCCAAACTATGCGTCAAGGTTTGAAATATCTAGCGGATTGTCATAGACGTATGGTTGACTTTCGTTGTGTGTAGTTGAAATCTTTTTTTTTCTTTCTTATCTGTCATTTTTGCTTCTTGAAAATTTGTTTATTTATTTAGATTTATTTTTATTTATTTATTTTAAATGAGCCAATGGCGTATATGATTTTTATGAAACTTTTCATGGCTTGTTAATAATATATCTATTGACATGTGTATTACATTTATATACATATTTATCAATATAGTTGCATAGCCCATGGATCTTCCAAGGGACATGGTTATTGTAGTAAGAAGTTAGTTCTTTGCAAATCCATTGACTCGTCTTACTTTACACTTATCTAACCGCTATAGCATGTCCTTTGGAAAACAACGTTATTATCGGGACTCGGCCATCCAGGACGCATCTGGAGCCAATCTTCCAGCCTTTGCCATGTCATGTACTTGTGGCCAGCTCTCAACGTCGTCTTTCCACTGTCTTCTTGGTCTACCTCTGCTCTTCTTCTCTTCCACCTTCCCTTTTATTAATGTTTCTCTTTTACATTGTGTGTCAGTATTATAATGATAATTATGATGACCATAATAGTAAGGCAGAGACTTTTATATCTATTGTTGTCCAAAGCATTTTACCAACATTGAATAATTCTTTCTTTCCTTAAGTTCAATCTCAAGGTGGACCTATTTTTAGTTTCAGGACCAGAGCTTATAATTTCTTTTTTCTTTTTCTACATTTTTTGTAATCAATTTTTTTCTTTTCATAGAAGAGCCCCGAGAAGAAAGATCAGGAGGAGGGTAATGATAAGTTAGATGACGACTGTGTTGAGGAGAGTGAGTCAGACACTGCTCCACCTCCAAAGAAAAAATCTAGAGGAAGTCCTCCTTCAAAAAGTGAGTTTGGTTTTATGAATGGGTGTTTCATGTTGGAGCAAAATATTTCCTCCTCTGTACCTGTTCCCATAAATTTCAACCTCGATTCCAGAAAGTTTACCTAATTTTTTTGAAAATTGTTCAAATTTGATAGTTCACTCTTCCAATATTATACTTGTGTATGATGAGTAAAAGAATTTGAAGATTTTGGTGATTCTACACTGTCACAAAGTAACCTTCAATGTCTTCTTACTGTCACAAAGTAACCTTCAATGTCTTCTTACTGTCACAAAGTAACCTTCAATGTCTTCTTACTGTCACAAAATAACCTTCAGTGTCTTCTTACTGTTACAAAGTAACCTTCAGTGTCTTCTTACTGTCACAAAGTAACCTTCAATGTCTTCTTACTGTCACAAAGTAACCTTCAATGTCTTCTTAAAGACAGTAAATCTTAGCAATGCAAATGTCATGTCCATATATGCAGCATACAAAATTATAATAACATTATCTTTTCTTTATATGTCTTGATTAGTGAAAGAAGATGTAATTTCTAAGTTTGCAAAAAATTGACCTTGATAATACACCACACGTCATAGTTGATATTTACAGTGGTTGTTATTATTATTACCGATATCATCATTATTATTATTGCTTTTAAAGTTTTTATCATCGCCATCATTATTTGTATTGTCCATATCTATTATTTGTCTCAAGCACTGACACGGAGATCTGGACGCTCTAAAGCGGGTGCTAGCCAGCCAACCATCACATCCTTCTTTACCGAACGGTGAGTCTCTTTGTCTTTCTCTTTTCTTAAGGTTTGAAGGAGTTATTGCCATAGAGGTGTACTTTGATGAAGGATGTTATTGTGGTTGGTCCCGTACACTGCTGTTTTACTTGCCAGTATATTTCTTCTCTTTGGGTTTTAAAGCTTCTTTAACTTTTAATTTGATCAACGTGTCAATTAACTGAACTACTTTCTTTCTTTATTGATATCCATTTTACCTTTCGGTGTATGACATTAAAGTTCCCAAAATGATCTTTCTCTAGTCATCTCTCTCCTGACATTTTCTGTTTCTTTCTCTGAGGAATAATTTTCTATTCTTTAGTGCTCCATTTATATTTCTCCCACTTTCTACTGTATATATGCCTTTTGGTCTCTTGCCTTGAATTTTAGCATTGTATATTGATTTAGCTATTCTCTCATAACTGAACTTTTTTTTTATACATTCGACGAAGCACACTATCACAGGAGTTCTTGACTGCATACAAAAGGTATATTATATCACTAATTCACCCATTTTGGTTACCGAAGGTTTTGTTACTAAGAGCCATCAAAATTTTTCTCCTCGTACATTGAAAAATGGGGTTGCAAATAATAAAATCAGTGGCCTAAAAAATAGCCAAGCATGTTTGCTGTATCAGTACGCCTCACCCTAGGGCCCCACTATCCAGGCTCATATTATATGGTGACGTGTAGTTTTAGTCATGGCTAGTCTTCTGACTTGAAGTTTGCAAATCAATAAGTTGATCACTATCATGTGATTCAACTTTGCTACAGAGGAAACATGTAATTGTTTTATTTTACATCAAGGTTTTAATGGTTGAATATGAATGTTTTGAAGGTTGGGTTTTTTATGTGTTTTTGTTTCTGGGTTTATTTATTTTATTAATTTTTTGTTTGTTTTGTTTTTTTTCTTTTTACTAAAAGGCCTTTTTACTAAAAAATTTGTTACTGGTTGTTTTACTTGTGGCACTAAAAGGCATTTTTTAAGTTTTTTTTTATGTTTTTGTTTTAAGGTTGGGCTTTTTATGTGTTTTTGTTTCTGTTTTTTTTTTTATTGTATGAGACAGTCTTTTTTAAGGTTGGATTTTTTGTGTGTTTTTTGTTTCTGTTTTGCATTTTTTGTTTAAATATTTTCATACATTTATCCTTCCTTATCTTGTTTTCTTTATGTCAATTTTTTGTTTTGTTTTTGTTTTTTTTGTACTCATACATTTATCCTTTCTTATCATGCTCACCTATTTCTAAATCTGACAGTCAGTCCCAAGTCGAAGAATCACAGAAAGCCGATTGCTCAGATGATGAGAATGGCGATGCCAGCTCCAAAAGACAGCGGCTAGAAGGCTGGGATAAAACGAAGCAGGAGTGAGTTTGACAGGAATGTATCTCCAGAACAACTGTCTTTGGAAGTATCTTGGCATTCCTTTTATTCTTTTTTCTTCTAGATGTTAGAATTGGCAATTTGCACCTCAAGTTTATCATATTTTTTATTTTTTTGTTTGGTTCTTGCTTTGTCTTTGTGTGTTTATAGTTGTGATGTCTGATGGGATGTATATTAGATAACTAGCCAATGGTTGTCATGAGTGAATGCTAGATATATAATGTTTATGATAGGCCGAGTGGATATCACATTTTAAATCATCTGGAGCTGGAACAATAGCTGAAACTTGATGTCTGATTTTTTATTTATTTAAAAGAAGAAACTTTTTTTTTTTTTGTTGCTTTAAAAAAATTGTCCCGTGGTAAGGTTTAAACTGCCTTCATTCTGTTTAAAAGATTGTGTTTAAAATTTCCCCAGGACATCGAATGCCATTACAATCAACAGTCCTAAGGTGGACAGGGAGAAGTGCAGGGAGTGCCTCAAGTTTCTTGATGATCCCGAGTTGAAATTGTTTCCAGGAGACCCAGCTGAGGCGGTGGGTTTAGTAAGATTGAGCTTTGGTCACAAAAAACCCCCCAAAAAACGGTCGAAATCAAATGGAATATTATGAATAATGACATGGATTACATTTTTCTACTCTTGTCTTTTTGCTTTTAGTGTTGCTGATGTAAAGGTTGGTTGGTTTTTAAGAGATACAAATGCTGTGTTTGTATAACTTATTTTTTACATTTATATTGTTACCATTGTACTTGGATAAGATTTTGCCATTTTTTGGAAACTAATAGAGATAATATTTTATACACTCACAAATAATATCTATACAGGCAAATTATGAATGGATGAAACAATAATTGTTTCCCTTTGTAATTGTGTGTTTTTTGTTTTTTTTTGTTTGTTTGTTTTGTTTTCTTTCTTAGCTTGAAGAGTGTCTTGCTTTGATTGATGGCCGTCTAAATTTATTCACTGGAGATGAAGATCCAGACAAGTTGATGGATGAGACCCCAATACACAAGCTTACCAATTTCAGGTGAAAAGTGGGTCAGCAAATTGACACTCAGATGTTAAAAGCAGGTTTTGTGAGAAATGTGATGGATTAGATCACTATATCAACTACCTCAATGTCACATCGACTATATCAATGTCACATCGACTATATCAATGTCACATCGACTATATCAATATCACATCAACTATATCAATGTCACATCGACTACATCTCTGTTACATCGACTATATTAATGTCACATCGACCATATCAATGTCACATCGACTATATCAATGTCACATCGACTATATCAATGTCACATCGACTGTATCAATGTCACATCAACTATATCAATGTCACATCAACTATATCAATTTCACATCAACTATATCATTGTCACATCCACTATATCAGTGTCACATCGACTATATCAGTGTCACATCGACTACATCAATGTTACATCAACTATATCAATGTCACATCGACTGTATCAATGTCACATTGACTATATCAATGTCACATCGACTATATCAATGTCACATCAACTACATCGTCACATCGACTATATCAATGTCACATCAACTACATCAATGTCACATCAACTTTAGCAATTATTCATAATTATTTATGTTTGAGATATCAGTTGGCTAATAGATTACAAGTAATACATTAAAAGTTACCCTCATTCAGTTTTTTTTCCCTCCTCTTCCCACTCCTCCACCACCACCTCCCTCTTTTCCTTCTTCTCATCTTCTTCCTTCTTTTTATCATTATAACAATCAGTGGATTTCAATGATGAATTTGTATTGGTTCAAAACCTATAAGTTTGTATCATTTTTTTTTTTTTTTTTGGCTTTTTTATTGTTATATTTATTTAATTTTTTTATTTTTCGCCTTCCTCTCCCAGTGTCTATGATAAACATCGTCATCTGTGTCCGTTTGATATGGGTCTCATTGAGAGCAACAAGCTGTTGTACTTCAGTGGTGTGCTGAAACCCATCTTTGAAGACAACCCAAGTCCAGACGGTATTTTACCACTTTATGTCATGGCTGTATTTCTATACCATGTGTGAGAGCTTTTTAAATGTGGTTTTCGTCCAGTGCTGGCACAAAGACCTTTCTCTTAAAAGGAATGTCAATCACAAAAATGTAGCAGCTGCTTTTACTTTCATAGCGGCCAGTCAGTGGGAAGTTGCAGTACGACTTTTGCTACTGACGTGGTTTTTTTTTCTTCTCTTCTTTTTTTAATTTATTTATTATATTTAACTGAGACATTTCAAACTTCTTTTTTTAGGTGCATTGGAAATGTTGACAACACGAGAAGGAATTTGTTATTATTTTAATAATCTTTAATGTTATGGGTCGTTTCTAGTTTTGATAATAGACTGCATGAAATACCATGCAAGATGTCATATTTTTTGGTAAAAAACGTTGAAATGTAAAAGTTAAAATGCTAAAAATCAAACGTTAGATTTTGATATATATAAATAATACTTTTTTTTTAACTTCTTCAACATAGAGTTTTTTCTTTGATTTGAAATATAAAATATATCTTGTTACATCAAACCAGATGGCGTTCCTTGCTGTGAAATGGGTCCCATCAACGAATGGCACATCGCCGGCTTTGACGGGGGAGAGAAGTCTCTTATTGGATTTAGTACAGGTGTGGTTTGGGGTTCATAGGCTTGGTTATGACTACGGTCGAACTGCTTTGTATGCATGCAGGGGGCTAGTTGTACAGATATGAATGTTTCCAGGTGTGCAGATATCAATGTTTCCAGGTGTACAGATATCAATGTTTCCAGGTGTACAGATATGAATGTTTCCAGGTGTGCAGATATGAATGTTTCCAGGTGTGCAGATATGAATGTTTCCAGGTGTACAGATATGTGACTATTCCCAAATCCATTGCTTAGTGTTTAGTGACCTTATCCATGGCCATTGCCCATCAATTCCCAGGCTATGACACATATTACTTATTGCCCATCAATTTCCAGGCTACGGCACGTATTACTTGATGGAGCCCAGTGAGGCATATGCACCTGTGATGGAACACGTCAAAGTCAAAGTTCACTTGGCCAAGATAGTCATCGAGTTTGTCTTGAACAATGAGGAGGCAACGTATGAAGATTTGCTGAATAAAATACAGGTGATTGTTTTTAAGTGTGCTGTAAAATTTTAATCTCTGGATACGGCAGTCTTGGTAATCCTTACATTGTCTTAGGAATCAATGTCTTTTTACTTTCATTTGAAGGCCATTCTCCTCTGTCTTTGTTTTACACGCAATGTTTTTTAGATTAAAGTGTAGTTACTGCTCATAAGAATCCTGTTTGAATAAACATTTCGCCAACAAGAATGATTTTCTAGAACATAAAATTGATCTTATACAATATACAGCAGGTTTCACAAAAAGTAGGTCAAAAGATAATTGAGACTTTGATTTGTTCCTGATCTGTAAATCATGATTTTTTTAGGGGAAAATGTGCGTATGTGTTTATATTGAAGTAAAGAGATCGAATAAACAAGATTTAGGTTTTTGAATGGGGTTTTTTCATGATTTGAAAATGTGTTGAGAATGTCACAGTTGAGACTAACGAAAGTTCCCGTTGTGAAATGTGGGTATCATTTTTTAAATAATTCCCACAGGAAAGTAAATAGATCTGTATTTTTGTTCAATTATGAACCTAATCAGATTGATAAACAAGTAAAATAAAAAAGGAAGATGAAACTAAAGAAAAATGTTTTTTTTTTACATGATTTTGTGTGTGATGTGAATGTAACATGTTGGACCATGAAAATGCTAACTAGATCTTCTAGGACTCTCTCTGTCTCCTTTAATTTTGTTCTGGTCCATTTCCCTTCAAATCTTTGGTAAAACAACATGAAGTAAAATTTACTAAAATTTCCGTATGCAGACCCAGCCGATTGTTTGGTTGGCAGTTTGACGATCATTTGTGATCTCCGAGATTGCCTTTGAAAGTCGCGTCATTCTTTCGATGTGCTGGAATGGCAACTTTATTGGAATCAATAATACAGTAATAATAAATGGGGAATTTGGTTGAACAAGTTCATGTAAATCCCATGGGGAAAATGTTCAACCTCGACACTTTTTCCCAACCAGACGACGGTGCCGCCCCCTGGAGTAAACAGTGTATCAGAAGACTCGCTTCTACGGCACGCACAATTTGTTGTGGACAGGATCCAAAGTTTTGATGACGCTGCAAATGATGACGACCTCATTCTCCTGACAACGCCTTGCATGAGAAGCCTGATTAACCTTGCCGGTGTTACCCTTGGCAAAAGGTAAAAAGCTCATTTCTTCTTTCTCAGCTAAAAGTAAAAAGCTAATTTCTTCATCCTCTGCAAAAGATGAAAAGCTCATTTCCTCATCCTTGGCAAAAAATGAAAAGCCCTTTTTCTCATCCTCGGCAGAAGATGAAAAGCTCATTTCTTCTTGCTGTATGGAACTGATCATGTAGTGAAAGAAAACAGAGTCAAATTTTTATTTTAGTTTGAATAGATTCTTAGAGAACTGAATGCCGCTTGTCTTAGGAAGATGGGTTTTTTGTTGTTGTTTTTGAAACAAATTTTTTATGTTTTTTAAATTGTTATGTCTTGTATTTTGTTTAAAGGGATTGGTTTCTTCCCCAACATTAACAGTCAGTCAATTTTTCTCTGAGAAATTTTTCATTATGTCTTTCATTGTCAATTAATTATTTTTCATTTTAATATAAACATTCCAGCTGAAATGAGGAATGATATATAAAATGTAGCAAAGTTATTGAATACATTCTATTGAAATAATAGAAATAAAAAAAACCATCTGTTCTCTTCTCCACTCCCGTCCTGCGTGAAAAGGAACAAGCATGGGCGTGCTGAGAGACGCATCAAGAAGAAAGAGGAGAAAGTCAAACATACAATGGCTACAGTAACTCCCCTGGTGCGAGGTATTTTTGATTCACTGTTCAAAGGTCAGATCATTGAGGAAATGCCAAAGACCAAAATGCAGAGATGTGGAACCTGTGAGGTAAGGGAGGAGGATCATGTCGCAGTTGTGTCATTGAAGTTTTGGGGTTTGTTTTCTTCAGGATGGGGATGGGGGTGGGTGTGGCTTTTTTCCTTGGGCTGTATATAGATTTACCGTTGCCTTTTTTTTTTTTTTGTATTGTTTTTATATGAGTATTCGGGATTGTTTTTCCTTTACTTTGCTTTCGGGGACTTGTTGTTGTTGTTGTTGTTGTTGTTATTATTATTTTTGTTGTAATTTTGGGCGTGATTCTTATTTCCTTCCTTTTTTATTTTTATTATTCTTTAGTTGTTGGATGAATTTTCACACACCCACACACACACACAAACACACACACACACACACACACATACATACACGAGAGAGAAACACACACACAGAGAGAGGGAGGGAGGGAGGGGGAGGGAGAGAGAGAGACAGAGAGAGAGAGAGAGAGAGAGAGAGAGAGAGAGAGAGAGAGAGAGAGAGAGAGAGAG
>JBBPCV010008348.1:0-10326 GCA_037974505.1 Plocamopherus tilesii
ATGCTCAGCCTTTTTTTCCGCCATTAAATAGTAATTTTAGGCCAGCCCCATGGCCTTCACTTTAGGAGGCCTTGCTTTGACAAAACGCTTCAAACGATAGCGAACGGCCCATAACTCTTGAGAAATTTTGGTTTAATGTGAATTGTAAGCTCTCTCTTTCTTTTTTTTTTTCTTTTTTGTCGTCATTAATGTTCACTTTTCTTATTTTTTTTCTTCAAAAAGCTGACGAACTTAATAAAATGAGTATTTTTGTCAACGTACTCAATCTAGATCTAATCTTAGTCTTGTCTTCACTGCAATCTAAGTTAAGCGAGCTTTAATGTCCGCACCTAAACAGTCTAGGCTAGATCTAGATATAGAGAACGTTGACAAACTCTGCTAACTGACTATTCTTGTCAACGTACTCTATTTAGATCTAGATCTAGTCTAAGTCTTGGTCTTGGTAAAAGCTGACAAGATCCATTAACTGTGTGTTCTTGTCATCGCACCGCAAAGTAACTAGATCTAGTCTACTAATACTTAGATCTATACATTATACTACATTAATGTTGTACATTTAAGTTAGTGTTTAATATCTCCGGTATCTTCACTGGATTTTACATTGATTGGTACACGTAGTTTATTTCATATTCTAAAACTACAGGGGACGTATGAATATAAAATGTTCACCTACGCTAGAAGATGGTCACGTAAATGTTTGACCACCATCTGGAATGATTATTTTAATTTTTTTTTTAATTCGTCAAGTGATAATACTGCTTGATCATTAATTACTTTAAAAAGAATGGTAACCTCATTTCTAGCTCTTTGCTCTTTGAGGGGTACCCACTGCATATTCAATAACTTTAGCATTGGTGAAAATTCTGAGCCGAATTTTGGATTTATGAAAAAAATAAAAGCTTCCTAATCTTGGATCCCATTTTCCACAAATAGAACTTTCTCTCACACACATTTATTTACAACACTTTGGATTACTAGTGTCAGATTAGTGTCCACGTGATCAATGCTATACGCCTTTCGCTTTTGATAATCTGTGGACATGCGTGATGGGAGTGCGTTACCCATTCACCAGGTCGTGTGACAGACTGATGGGCTCACCTTGAAGGCATTGCACGGATTGTAAAAAAATATTATGATTATAAACTGACCAGATTGCGTGTTGTTTTTGTTTTTGTTTTGTTTTGTTTTAGATAAAATAAAAGTTCATGCCCTCTTCCCACCGAACAATGTATATTATTAATTTTTGTGATTTCCATATTTAGTTTAGACAATCCACTACGTCGTGTGACAGACCGACTGCTCACCCTGAAGGCATTGCTCGGATTGTAAAACATTATAAACTGACCAAATTGTGTTGTTTGAAGATAATATAAACGTTCATGCCCTCTCCCCATCGAACAATGTATATTCATTTTTATGGTTATCATTATTTTAGTTATCTACGATACTGGGACCCCAAAGAATGAATGCATGACATTGGCGTGGTGCACGACGGCGACTGTTGGACTAAAAATAGCATTCACCCGTGCTTGGATCCGAGGTGAAAGCAGGAGGAAAACGTCGTCTCTTGTTTTGATTGGTTGAAAATGAATGTGGGTGGTGTTAACAGAGTTGTGCACCTGAAGGCCGTTTTTAGATTTGATGCCAATCATTGAATGCATAATTAAATATGTATTATTTATCTAGTTGTATTCGTCTTGTGTGTATGTGTGTGTTTTGGGGGGTGGGGGGGGGCGGGAGAGGCTAGGGCAAGGAGCTCGCGCACGTGTATATGTGTGTGTGTGTGTGTGTATGTGTGTGGATGTGTGTGTGTACGTGTGTGTATGTGTGGTTTTGCTTTTGACATTGTTATAAATTTGTATGAATCGTTATTGCTATCAGCTGTGACAACAATTGTCCCATGGATTAAACAAATATGGCCGTCCTTATCTTGCCAGCTTGTCCACGTGAAGCCAATGGGAGTGACTTATTTACTGCTAACCCCCTCCGTACTTCCGGTTGTCCAATTCGGCAGTTTGGGCCATTTGTTGAAATGCGGGAACGAGTTATCTCTTCCTTTCCACAAATTGGTATCGTCATGTATTACCAAATTCAGTACCAAGTCTTCTGCGATGTTTAATGTGATGTTTATTTTGATGTTTAATGTGATGTTTGTTTTGATGTTTAATTTGATGTCTGTTTTGATGTTTAATGTGATGTATGTTTTGATATTTAATTTGATTATTTGATGTTTAATGTGATATCTGTTTTAATGTTTAATGTGATGTTTGTTTGATGTTTAATGTGATATCTGTTTTGATGTTAAATGTGATGTCTCTTTGCTGTTCAATGTGATGTATGTTTGGTGTTCATTGTGATGTATATAATTAGATGTTCAATATGATGTATGTTTGGTGTTCAATGTTATGTATATTAAAATTTGATGTTCAATGCGATGTATGTTTAGGGTGTTATTCTTCCTTTAATTACATTTTCTTCCTAGATGCCTAACTGTATTTTTATTACTTTTTAAATCGTTTGATTGCTATTTCTTGTTTGTTTTAATTGTAGTTTTTAGTGTTACTTGTCTAATGAAGGATCTACAAGTAAGAGATTGTGTACTCTTCTGCTTGTCCTTTCAAGGATTATTTAATTGGGTTTTTGTGTTGTTTTTGGTTTTGGGTTTCTATTTTGTTTTGTTTTTAGGGGTTGGTTTTGGGTTTGTTTTTGATTCATTGTTTTTAGGCAATTTCTTGGGGGTGGGGGAATAGGGGCACGGGGTAGTTGTTGTTTTTTGATCTTTTATTTTCTTCTTTTTTTTTTTCGTCGATGTAATGATAAAACAGGTTGGAATGCAGTGACATTTTAGATGAAAATCAGCCAAAAGGACAGGCGGGATTCGGAAAGCGATTTTCAACTACTGACCACCTCCAGACAATGAATTAAGCAATTGAAAAGATTAATGAATTCAACCTCCCTCTATGCATACATTAAATTTTCATAGATCATAAAAAAACGTTTGACTCAATAGTGCATTTTGCCTTTTTCGAGGCCCTGAGAAATATCAATATCCATGAGACATAGTGTGTGAAGCAAATTCTTACAGAGCGAGACAGTATCAGGTCTTCAGAGAAGAGAACCTCCTTGGAACAAGTGTTTCGGCCTTAAACTTCTGACACCCTAAGGAGACCAGGCCACACTGGATTCATGACACCCAGGGCCGTGGGACTGCCTTTTTACCCTCGGTGGTTCTAGTGGGATAATGTGATCCTGTGTATGCCTGGTTTGCATGTTCTAGATCCCGACGACATACCAACTAAGCTACTGCCCCCCCCCCCCTGAGACATATAATTACATTACAAGCCTACAAAACATAATATATATATATACGCAAATGCCACCGCAAGAATACACATAGATTGACAGACATCAGGATGAAATCCATATAAAAAGAGGGGTGAGACAGGAGATCCTATATCCCCCAAAACTATTTACTGTAGCAGTCGAAGAAATATACAAAAGGGCCAAATAAAAAAATAATATACTCATAGAAGAAGAAATGACTGATCTAAGATTTGCTGATGATGTTGCACTATTCACAGAAAACACAAAACAAATGGAAGAGCAACTTAATAACATAGACGAATAAAGCAAACAAATAGGTTTAAAAATATAAAGAGGAAAAACCAAATACATGACCAACTATAAAAAGGATGAAAACATAATGATAGAAATTGATAGAATTGAGTTGTATTCGTCTTGTGTATATAAATGTGTGTGTTTTGGGGGGTGGGGGGGGGCGGCGGGAGAGGCTAGGGCAAGGAGCGCGTGCACGTGTATCTGTGTGTGTGTGTATGTGTATGGGTGTGTGTGTGTGTATGTGTGGTTTTGCTTTTGACATTGTTAAGTAGAAATATATAGGCCAGTCTGACATTATATTTGAAAGACACAACAAAGCAAGAAATTATAATGGCAAGGATAAGGGCAGGGTGGAATTGCTCCGGTAAATATAAAGAAATACTGTAAGACAAAGAAATACCAACATCACTAAAAAAAACAACAAAAAAACAAAAACAAAGGAATATTCGATCAACGCATACTACCATCACAAACATATGGATGTCAGACATGGTCCATCATAAAGAGAATTCTCCAGAAATTAGGACCAACGCAAAGAACCACGGAAAGAAAAATGATGAATTTTAAGTTCAGCGATAAGATAACATGTGAGATAATAAGACAAAAAACAAAAATTATAGACATACATAATATTATAACAAAATTGGATTTGGGCAGGACAGGTAGCAAGACGAGATGACAGCAGATGGAGTAAGAAGCGCACGGAATGGAAACCAAAAAGAGGTTAAAGAGCAAGAGGAAAACAACGAAGAAGATGTCAATGTAAAGACAGAAGGCGAATAATGGAAGAAGAAAGCAGAAAACAGAGATTATTGAAGATCATCGGCGAAGGGCTACATCCAACAATGGATGGACACAGCCTAAAAAAAAACAACAAACAAACAAACAAACTATGTTTAGTTCTTTCATCACTCCACAAGCAAAATGGAATCCACCAATCATTAATTTGCATAAATTCAATTTTGCACTCTTTCACTTTATCACTTCTAATCTGGTTATTCACATTTTATTGAAAGTTCCCCCTGTCAGCTTTTTTTTTTTTTTGTTCCTTTCATTAGTTTCTCTATCTCTCCTTGTCCGTGAAGGTTTATGCACATTGTCAATTCAATGAGATTGAACTTTTCCAATACTTTCTTAATCTCCCTGCCATGATAGTGCAGGTCACAGAACAGTGACATCAACGCCATCTGCATAAGATCGTATTTCCAGGGGGATTTCATGTTCGATTGCATTCCTTTGTGCTTTCCTGATTTTTGCAACTTCTTCAAGTGCATGTTTTAAGTGCACAATGCATTCAGCTGTTTTACCGTCGTCATGCGCGTGTTCCAGTCAGGCCGTAAACAGCTTGTTGAAAACGTCAGCCTGTTTGATTTATACGATCGTCTGTGTTGCTCAGGAGGAATGTCATAAAGTATACATCGACTGTTTTTATGATTTCGACCTCGAGTATCTGTTGGAAAGTTATTTTTCTGTCTTTTTTTTCCTTTTTCTTTCTGTTTTTTTGTTGTTTGTTTGTATCTGTCTGTCTAATGCGTATGTTCGTGTGGCATTTCATAGCACTAAGAACATTGGTTTCTTTTATTATTATTATTATTTTTTTAAAATCTTTTTTGATTGGTGGTTGTATAATATGTCGCCTTACATAAATACTGCTTTCGGTAATTATAGTAATGATATAAGATTAGTGTCGACAAATAAGTGACACGGAAGGGGAAGAAAATTACAACAGCAAGTGTGTGTAGTACAATACCCCTATATTTATTTGTCGTGCATAATTCTAACATTTATTTAACTCAATTAAAAAAAAAAAAAAGAAAATGATTCGTGTGTACGTAAATTGAATGCCATGTAAATAATCTTCGCAATTGCGATCTTTGTACATTTATGTAGAAAGGTGCGTCTGTTTAAAATGGTGGCAATTATTCAGCCAATAGTACAATTCGCAGACTTTCTTATCGGAGCTTCCATTTTTGCTGCGTTGCTAACTTGTGGATTTATTTTTCTTTACTTCACTGAAATCGATGATGCCTGGTACTTGTGTTCAGGTCTTTGATTTCCTTTGGTTGCATCTTAGTATGTGTGTGTGTGTGTGTGTGTGTGTGTGTGTGTGTGTTTGTTTGTTTGTTTGTTTTGTTGTGCGGTTTGTTGTTGTTTTACTGTCTTTTTGGCTTTGTTTGGTTTTTTGTTTGCTTTTTGTTTGTTTGTTCTATAGTTTTTGTTGGGTTTTTTGTTGTTGTTGGATTTTTGCTAGTTGTTGTTGTTGGGTTGTTGTTGGCTTTGTTTTTGTTGTTGTTGTTGTTGTTGTTTAATTTTGGTGTAGGAGTGTGTTGGGCAGGGGGTTGTCATTTGGTTGCTTTTGGGTTTTTTAATGTTTTTCTTTATTTTATTTACAGGGGGTTTATGTTGCTTTTGTGTGTGTTTTAGCAGCGGTTGGTGACAACTCGTAGTGGCTGAGAACACCCATTTACTTATGAGTGGAATGACGCTCCAATTTTGACTACGTGTGATTTTCAATGTATGGTCACGGTTACTGCATGTGACGTATTCATGTATATGACGTCATACATGAAATAGTAAGGATGAGATTCGCACGTCATACATGTAATGGTAAGGATGAGATTCACATGTCATACGTGAAATGGTAAGGATGAGATTCACACGTCATACACATGTAATAATAGTGATCAGATTCACACGTCATATTCATGTGCACGCTCTGAATGTGTGGGCTCGATTGTCATACAGGTATATGAAAAAATCAAGGCAACATAATTAGTCATCTTCTCTCTTCGCGCAAGGACGATAATACCACTGTCACGTGTTTCAAATCCAACACTGCGTGCTTTCCCTTTCTGTTTCACTTCTTCGCGGAGAAGAAATTCTCCTTCGCGGGGAAGTAAAGTAACTGCGACAAAACCCTTGTCTACTTATAATATTTACGTCGAAGCTCCGATACACGTGTCTTCCGCCAAGAAGGACATAATAAATGATCAAGTTATGACATTTCAGTAAATTCTATCGGAAATGAGGATTGACAGTGTAGGCCGGATAGCTCAGTGGTTAGGGCACTCGACCACCAAGCCAAAGGTTACTATTCGTTC
This sequence comes from Plocamopherus tilesii, assembly GCA_037974505.1. Lineage (NCBI taxonomy): Eukaryota > Metazoa > Mollusca > Gastropoda > Nudibranchia > Polyceridae > Plocamopherus > Plocamopherus tilesii. The sequence continues at coordinate 6,720 of JBBPCV010008348.1, forward strand.
CCGGCTGTGCAGGCTTGAATTTGAAATCCGACTTTTTTGGTTATTCCGCCTCCTATCCTGTGGTAGGCAGGATAACTGAGTACCTAGTCCCATCGGAGACGAAACGTACGATAAACTAGGATGCCCAATGTACCTTTGCGCATATGAAAGAACCCTCTGTGGTTGAAGTAAAAAAAGCAAGCCACAGCGGTCGCCACCCTGACAACATTCAATTCCAACCGATATTTCTATCGGTCTCTTTAACCTCTACAATCTCTTCTACCTCAGACTTATTGAACAGTTCAGTGCTCTGAATTCAATTAGAAGAAGCAAGGATCAGCGGGGAAGAGAGTGTGGCTGGGCATCCACACTTCTCCGAGAATATTACTCTGGCTTAGCAATACCATTGCTACAAGATTGTCAGCATTGACACAAAAGGACTTCATGTATGTATGTATGTATGTATGTATGTATGTATGTATGTATGTATGTGTGAATGTATGTATGTATGCATGTATGTATGTATGTATGTATTTATGTGTGTATGTATGTATGTATGTGGATATATATATGTGTGTGTGTGTGTGTGTATGTGTGTGTGTGTATCTTTACCCTAATTAACCCGAAAATCAAACGAGCGCCGACTCCGTAAATCAGTTGTTGTTTTGTTTTTTTTGGAAAAAGAAAAAGAAAAAGAAAAAAAGAAGGAAAGAACTGACCAAAAAAAAGTCAAAATTTTAAGGTCACTCCATGAGACAAACGGGTCTGGAACATCTGGTCACCACTGGAAATTTAGAAGGAAGGAGGACCAGACCGGACCAGACCAGAGACGTGATGTTGAACGGCCTGACCACGAGGCTTCTTCTGGGACGATCCTGGTGACCCTTCTGGTTGTAGAGACAAATGGAACGCCACGATCTCGACAAATGGAACGCCACGATCTCTACAAATGGAACGCCACGATCTCGACAAATGGAACACCACGATCTCCAAAGTTATGAAACTCGTGAAACCTGACTGATAGATGGACTTCATAATATTATTTTTAATCCACTCATCAATCCATCCATCCATTCATCCATCCATCCATCCATCCATCCATCTATTCATCCATCCATCCATCCATTCATCCATCTATCCATCTATCCATCCATCCATGTATCTATCTTTCTTACTCTCTTTAATTACCTCTGACTTCCACCCCTCTCCACCATAACACATCTAACTATTATAATATGTGCCCACTTTGCTTTTTCCCCTTTGATCTCCTTGCCTTTTACCCTGCAAGCATCGACGTGTCCTCTCGATTGCTTCATACTCGGTGCAATACATAAATACTGTATTTTTTTTTAGTTCGATTGTTGTTGTTGTTTGTCTGTTTGTATCTATCTATCTATCTATCTGGCTATCTGTCTGTTTATTTATCTATCTATCTATCTATCTATCTGGCTATCTATCTATCTATCTATCTATCTGTCTGTCTGTCTGTCTGTCTCTCTATCCATCCATCCATCCATCCATATATCTATTTTTCTTACTCTCTTTAATTACCCCTGACTTCCATCCCTGTGCACCATAACACATCTAGCTATGACGATATGTGCCAACTCGGTTATTCCCCTTTGATCTCTTTGGCTTTTACCCTCGTTTCCGGTTTCTCCTGTGTCGGATCTAGAAATGATGAAAATAAGGAGGGACGGAAGCCCAGTGCGACACTCAGTGCTGCACTCGGTACAGCAATAGGTGCACTCGCTTGCCGAGTGCGATAGACAAGCCATTCAAAACCATACTGGAAAAATCGGACTGTCTTTTTGATTGCTTTATACTCGGTGCAATAAATAAATACTGCACTTGTTTTGGAGTTCAGTTATTCTTTGTTTGCTTGTTTGTTGTTGTTGTTTGTTTTGTTTTTTTTGTTCGCTTTTTATCATCCTTTGAACCGATTATATATTTCTTCGACCTTGCTTCGATAATACCGATCATATTTTTTCGAATTTGATCATCATTGTCATCATCGACATCGTCATCATCGTCATCGTCATCATCAGCATCAGCAGTAGCAAAAGCAACAGCCATGTTGGCAACAGCAGATTCATAGTCTATATTATTTTTTATTAATAATCACCACCACCACCACCATCATCATCATCATCATTATCATTATCATCATCATCATCATCATAATCATCATCATTATCATCATCATCATCATCATCATCATCGTCATCGTCATCGTCATCGTCATCGTCATCGTCGTCGTCGTTGCCGACGTCATAATTACCATCATCATCATCATCATTATTATTATTATTATTATTAGTAGTAGTAGTAGTAGTAGTAGTAGTAGTAGTAGCAGTAGCAGTAGTAGTAGTAGTAGTAGTAGTAGTAGTAGTAGCAGCAGCAGCAGCAGCAGTATTGATGCTGCTGGTGTTGTTGTTGCTGTTATTATTATTATTATTATTATTATTATTATTATTATTTGTTTATCATTATGATTCTTATTACTATCATTATTTTTATTATTATACTACTACTGTTATTATTATTATTATCATTATTATTATTATTATTATTATTATTATTATTATTATTATTATAACACCATTACTATTGTTGTCGCTGTTGTTGCTGTCGTCACTGCTCTTGTTGAACGTGGCGATTTGACCAGGTTCCAGTCGGCCACTCACCAGGGTTGCGATGCTCAGATCGCTCTATTTAACCCAGTGGAGAGGAGGAGGAAGGTGGAGAGGAATACAGAGATGGAGAGGAGAAGGAAGAGGAAGATGGAGAGGAGGAGGAAGAATGAGAGGAAGATGGTTAGGAAGAGGAAGAATGAGAGGAAGATGGAGAGGAATAGGAAGATAGAGAGGAAGGTGGAGAGGAAGAGGAAGGTGGAGAGAAAGAGGAAGATGGAGAGGAAGATAGAGAGGAAGATGGAGAGGAAGAGGAAGGTGGAGAGGAAGAGGAAGATGGAGAGGAAGAGGAAGATAGAGAGGAAGAGGAAGATGGAGAGGAAGAGGAAGATGGAGAGGAAGAGGAAGATGGAGAGGAAGAGGAAGATAGAGAGGAAGATGGAGAGGAAGAGGAAGATGGAGAGGAAGAGGAAGATGGAGAGGAAGATAGAGAGGAAGATGGAGAGGAAGAGGAAGATGGAGAGGAAGAGGAAGATGGAGAGGAAGAGGAAGAGAAGAGGAAGATGGAGAGGAAGAGGAAGAGGAAGAGGAAGGTGGAGAGGAAGAGGAAGATGGAAAGGAAGAGGAAGATGGAGAGGAAGAGGAAGATGGAGAGGAAGAGGAAGATGGAGAGGAAGAGGAAGATGGGGAGGAAGAAGAAGATGGAGAGGAAGAGGAAGGTGGAGAGGAAGATGGAGAGGAAGAGGAAGATGGAGCGGAAGAGGAAGATGGAGAGGAAGAGGAAGATGGAGAGTAAGAGGAAGATGGAGAGGAAGATGGAGAGGAAGAGGAAGATGGAGAGGAAGAGGAAGACGGAGAGAAAGAGGAAGATGGAGAGGAAGAGGAAGATGGAGAGGAAGAGGAAGATGGAGAGGAAGAGGAAGAGGAAGATGGAGAGGAAGAGGAAGATGGAGAGTAAGAGGAAGATGGAGAGGAAGATGGAGAGGAAGAGGAAG
>JBBPCV010008459.1:0-10324 GCA_037974505.1 Plocamopherus tilesii
AGTCTAGATCTAGATCTAGATTTAGATTGATTCTAGAGATGACAAATCGCTGTCTTGTTTCATGGGATTTTCGATCATCATAGGCAGTCTATGGTTTAGAGATATTTTTCTTTTTATCTGAACATTCAGTTACATTTCTAGACTAGAATTAATTTGTTCACTTAGCATTAAACTGTTAAACGATAAAGGATAGTTGTTATGTAATCTGAAGTTGGCAGGGTGATCACTTTAGCAGATGAGGCAATCAAATCATTCTCACTGAACATTTGGTAGATCTAGATCTAGACCAAGATCTAGGTCTATATCTAATCAAGATATCTAGTCAGTCACAGTCACAGTACCCTAGAATCTAGTGTATGGCACTTTGCTAGATCTAGATAGGTCTTCTGTGATTGAAGGGGACTGATCTATTTTTCAGTGTTCTTTATGAAGAGCTTGCTATCGAACCTTGATTACCGGCTAATATTTACTAATAATTACTAATATTAATGGAGGCATCAACTTTTACGGTTCTAGCAGTAACTTAACCACCCTAACCATGACCCAATCCTAACTTGAATCCTAACCCTAAACCTATTCGTAAGAAGATGTAAAAGCATCGGAGCAGCAATCGATCTGCACCATTTCTGTCAATTTTTGCATGCTGTCAACAGTTCGTGGGCTGATAAGCCCTTCCAGATCTTGATGTTATTTGATCAGGATATTCACGATCTTCCTCGTTTCCTGCCACATTCTATTGCTTGTGCTCTGCCTGATGGTCTTGCAGAGGGTGTTATGACGACTTATATATATGGCTAAACCAAACTGTCTTTCTTCTTTTGACAATGGTGGGTAGGGGCTAACCAGTCTTCTTCTTACTTTACCCCAGACAAGTTTTGTGCTCTATGTATCATATTTGAAGTAGCTGTCTGAGACACTTGTTTTCAGAGGATTGTATTTTCTGTATTTTAATTCTGTAAGGAATGTCCAGGTTTCATAAAACAAGATTGATGTGATCAATGCTTGTAAAGTTTGGTTTTGAAGTCTATGCCACTTTTCCATCTTTTGTTCAGTTTGGTCATTGCTGCTGTTGCTTTGGCAATGTAAATACAAAATTTGGTGCTGCAAGTGCTGTCGTTGGATAATGTTGCTCCCAAATATTTGAAGCTGGACACCTTTAGTTCTTTGTTGCTCATCACGACCTTAGAATTATTGTCTCTTGTTGAATTTAACATAATTTTGGACTAAGTTGTACTTACCTCCTTTCCTTTGCACTAGCTGCCTTGTCTAATCTTATGGTACGCTCAGTATTTAAGCCAACCACGAGATCGATATCGTCTGAAAATCATAGGTTACAGATGGGCCGCCCGCTGATTGAGATACTGAACTGGTGCTATTGGAAGGCTTCTTGCATGATTCTTTCCAAAAACAAATTGAACAAGGTCAGGAAGAGGATGCACCCCTGCCTGATAACGACTGTTGTTCGAAAGAACTTGCGTATTTAGTTATTGAGAAGTGTGCTGGTGGCAATCACATAGTGGAGCATTGTTATATATATATAATATGATTCTTGCATGATTCCTTCCAAAAACAAATTGAACAAAGTAGGGAATAGGATGCACCCCTGCCTGACAACGACTGTTGTTCGGAAGAACTCGGCCTATTTGGTTATTGAGAAATGTGCTAATGGCAATCGCATAGTGGAGCATTATATCTATATATATATTATATATAGAATACAGTATAGACAAGATGCTTCTTTTGTTTATCTTATTCCTTTAATTCTATTTCATTTCAGATGCCTATTATAAAACTGCAAAGCTCCGATGGGGAGGTTTTTGAGGTGGATGTTGAAATTGCCAAACAATCAGTCACAATCAAAACTATGTTGGAAGGTAAATTTAACAAATGAGACAAACGCAATTTCTCAGTGAAATTTATACCAGGTTGAATTGAAAAATTCCATAGTTCTTGCTAAATTTAGCTGAATTGATTTGTCCTGCAATTAATTATCGGGATAGTTTTTCTCCTATTTTTCATAAAATAGGTTGACCAGCCCAGACTATTTCTGTTGGCACACATGTTTTTGTTTTGTTTTCATATTTTATTTTCAGTATAAGTATAAGAAATAACAATAGGAAGACATACTTCAGAAGAACAGTAAAAGGTCAGAAAGTTAGGGAGCCTTATCAATAAAAACAAAGACATCCAGAAAATAAAAATCTCAAAATGCATTCCATAAATTAAAAAACCTATGGAACAGAAGAGAAATAATCAGAAAACAAAAAAGCAATCCTTTTTTTTTTATTTTCGTTCCTTTCATTTTTCAATCACATTTCTTCTAGTTTCACCCAATAAAGTGATACTGAGAGAGCATATATCAGGAATATTATTTATATTTTTTTGTCTATTGCAGTAGTGATCTATTCTATATCTAAATAACTATATATTTTCAATATTAGGTTAGCTGTATTACTTATCCTATTTGATAACAGATGATATTAAATACATTTTACTTAGGGTATAGACCTATGAAACACTAGATGTTAAGTCTGTGTTTTGATGTTGTCTTTTTTGGGGTTTTTTTTTCTTTCACTTTGCTCATTGAATTACTTTTTTGTGAAAATCTCATTCTCCTGGGCTGTTGCTAAAAGCTAATTCACACTAATCCTTTTTTACACCAGACCTTGGCATGGACGAAGACGAAGACGAGCCAGTCCCTCTGCCCAATGTGAATGCTGCCATTTTGAAGAAGGTCATCCAATGGTGCACATTTCACCGAGATGACCCCCCACCCCCAGAAGATGATGAGAACAAAGAGAAGAGGACAGATGATATTTGTTCATGGGATGCTGAGTTTTTGAAAGTTGATCAAGGAACTCTATTTGAGCTCATTCTGGTAGGCTTTTGTGATGGTCGTTTGATGTCCCTAATTATAGCTTGCCATAGTCCCATTGTTTTTTGTTTTTAATCAGTAAAGCCCCAGTCTAGTGAGTAAATATTTAGAATCACCCTGTGTGTTTTAACAGTGTCTTTTGTGAAGTGAAGAATTTTGTCCGTCATTATACCTCCTCATTTTAATGACATTTGGTTGTTGGGCTGATGTGTCAAAGACAGCTGATACGAAAATGAAGATGGTTTCTGACAAAGACTATCTTTGGCTCATCTTTATGAATGAATGAATAATCATGATAGGTGTCCATACAATGTGCTATGCCGTGCTATGCTTATGATGGGTTTGGAACATTTTTGAGGGGTGTGAGAAGATGTCCTTGAGCTAAAGTGGAAGGGATGTCTGGCAAGTGGTAACAAAAACCTGAGTTTTGTTTTCTGTCTTCTTAATGTTGTCTCCTGTTTTTGTTTTATTATTCTGTAGGCAGCAAACTATTTAGACATCAAAGGATTGTTGGACGTCACATGCAAAACAGTGGCAAATATGATCAAAGGAAAATCTCCCGAGGAGATTAGGAAGACCTTCAATATCAAGAATGACTTTACCCCAGCCGAGGAAGAACAGGTAGATACATTGTCTCTGTCTCACTTTCAGTGGCTTCCTTTCTTTCTTTTTCTTTTTCTTTCTTTCTGTCTTTCTTTTTTTTTTTTTCTTTTTCTTTCTTTCTTTGTTTCTTTTTTTTTCTTTTCTTTTCTTTTTTCTTTTTCTCTTTCTCTCTTTCTTTCTGCCAGAGTTTAGTTAGTCCCCAGGTTTTGGTACATGCATTGGAAACTTGAATGCAGTGGGGTTTGATACCCAAAAAAGATGTATCTTAACATTTTTATCTTTTTTTTTTTTTTTTTTTTTTTTTTTTTTTTTTTTTTTTTTTTTTTTTTTTTTTTTTTTTTTTTTTTTTTTTTTTTGATTGTTTTGTCCCTGAGGTTTGCAGAACCTAGCTTTTTGTCCAGACTAAAAAGGGGCAAATACATGTGACATATGTCTGGTGTTGTTGTGCATCAGAGATGGTTTTGGTGCCTGCAGTTGAGAGAAATAGTGCAGCAATAAAATTCTAGCACCACATTTTTTTTTAGGGGCATGCGTTAGGCAAGTAAGGGGAGAGGTTGATGCCTGTGTTATCCAAAACATTTTTCGTTTGGATTAAAATTGTTGTACATCAAATTGTGACCAGCAAGGTGGGGGCAGGGTGCGGGCAGGGTGCTGGTGTGGTGAAAGTGTCTCTACTCTGTCTACTTGCTAAATACAGAAGAGAATAGAGGCACAATTCTGTTACAATGCGAGGAGGTGAAGAGGGTAGATGGGTTTAAGTATTTGGGATCAACTTTCTAAAGTAGCAGTGATAGTAGAAGTGAAGTGAAGAAGAGGTTGCAAGCAGGATGGTGTGGATGCAGGAGAATATCCGGCATTACGTGTGACTAAAGGATACATAGACAATTGAAAGGGAAGGTATATAAGGTATTTGTCCGACCAGAAATGTTGTTTAGTCTAGAGACTTGCACTCACAAATTATCAGGAATTAGAGCTGGAGGTGGCGGAAATGAAGATACTATGTCTCAACCACTTATCATTTGCCTATAAATAAAAGAGTGATTTGTTTTGATACTGATTCATTTGTCTATTGGCTAGGATAACAGTACCAAATGACCTTGCATTAGCCAAAAGGTTCATTTCATCCAATTTTTTGTTTTCCTGACAAGGAAAGTGTCATAGATTTAATTATTCTATGTTTCTTCTTCATACTGTGTAATTTTAATTATAAATCTTTTTTTTTTTTCTGCAGGTTCGGAAAGAGAATGAATGGTGTGAAGAGAAGTAAAGCAGTTTCTCAAGTCATGTGTCAAGCTTTTCTCCCCTCCTTTTTCATACAATGTGATAAATTATTTCACCCCTCGTTCTCTCGCCATGTGCTGTATATAGAGTGACATTTTTACTTTGTATTTGTTTTCAAGTGCCCGCGTAAGAGTACGTAAACATTTTTTGTTTTGTTTTGTTTTTGTTTGTTTTTTTAGAGAGAATCTACAGCTTCTTTGAATCCTTCTGCCCTCCCAATCCATGGTCCATTTAATTAAGTATCAACATTTAAAAATGTTAATTCACCAATTTTATGAAGACAAGGCATATTTATGGGTTGTGGTTGTGACTGTCAGATTCATCAAGATTTTGCTAATAGCACATGAAAGTAAATTTCCTTTTTTAACCTTTATTTCATAAGTGAAAACTCTTTGCAACAAGTTCGAAAAACAACAGTTTCAGCTTTAAGGAAAGTTAACATTGGTGAATCAAGGGTATTCAGTAGAATTTAATGTAAAGTTCCCCCCACCCCACCCCACCATAGTATAGAACCAAAATATTTGTACTTTGTAACAAATGATAGAGTTGTTTGGAAATTGAATACGGAAATGAAGGATTTATCACATTATGGAATCCTTGAAATGGGTGTATGGGGCTTGAAAAACTGGCATTTTACTCTCATTGTGATCGAGGGTCTCGTTGAGATTCAAATTTACTAATCTCTCTCACTTGAGGAAACATGACTGCCTTCTCATCAAAGGTTTAAGTGTCAGGATGGATGGCAAAGATCTCTAAATGAAAGTTTGTTTTACAGGGTGGCTGGTTTTTCAGACTATTCTTTGTGGCATTTGTGTACAAAGCTCAAGTAAAGTAAGGGCATTGTAGGTGTTGTTGGGTAGGCGGTATCAGTATCTTGAACCTTTTAAAGCTCTGAAATAAAGACACTCTGTGGGTCTTGTTAGCTGAGCTGTGTCTTTTACTGTAACTCCTCTAAGTCTAAGAAATTGATCGAAATAAGCACATGGTTATGTTTACTGCAAACTTAAAGTGTGAGATGCCACATTGTGTGAGCAGGCATAGTTAAACGCAACCCACTACACCCTTAATTTGGCAAAAGGGCTTACAAAAAACAAACAGGAAAAAACCCCAGCAAAGCAGAACAACAAAAACTCCTCACAGAAAAAAAACAAAAAACAAAAAAAAACGACCAATAAATGCTCATCTTTGTTTCTGCTTATGCTTTCAATTTCAAAGTTTATGATAACTTGACAGCTGGACTAAGTGATGCCTGATCAGGCCAGTAGTGATAATGAGTAGCGATCACAGTTGTCCTGGGGATGACACCATTCATGGATTTTGGTTTTTGGTTGATTTCTACGTCATAGGATGCTACTCTCTCTCTCTCCTGCAGTATTCAGGTATCATAGCGCGTTGAAAGGTGAATTTGAACTTATTTTCTAATGGTCATTTGAAAACATACAAAATGTATTTGGATGTAACCGGGTTGGGGTATCATTATTTCTTTCTTGTTGTTTTGTCTTATTTCAAAATTTGTGTGTTCTATCTGAGATCTGGTTTTGATATATTATAATATTTAATATTCACATTTTATTTCTACTTTAAAAATAAAGACCCAATTGTTCGTTGAGATAATTTAGAATGTCCCTTTTCTGTATTAACTATCTCGTTCACTGCCACGATATTTCTTATTTATTATCATATGATAGATATTTTATTATTATTGAGTAGCATTTATTTAAAGATAAAGTTTGGCATCGATTTGGCATTCTCATTGTTTTGTTTTGTTTTTGTTTTTTTTGTTGGGTTTTTTTTTTTTTTTTTGACTGGCTCTTTGACCTTGTCTATGTCTTTGTATGCAGTTAAAAGATAACTCGTATTGTTTTAGTTTTTTTTCTTTTTTTAGTTTTGTTTCGTTTTTGTGTGTGTAAGTTTTTATCAAGTGAATTGTTCCAATATTGAATTTAATATTCATAATAAATTCTTTTTTCAACATTGCTTTTAATGAGTCTTTTATTCCGATCAATGTTTGTCCTGATAGAAAATACAAAATTGTTGTGCTTATGTTATGAATATTGTGAACCAGATTTTTTTGGATGTAAAAGATTCTCTTACCATACACTTACTTTTTCTTCCAGATAGTAGTATATGAGTCTAATCATCCAATACATATTTAAAATAATATAGATACATTTAAATGATACATCTAAATGATACATCTAAATGGTACATCTAAATGATAAATCTAAATCAGAGGTTATTTGTAGTTCTATTTGGGGCTTTTGTTAAAAGCACATGTAGTGATGGTGATGAGTAGTGGTGTAGTCGGTTGCTGTCTCTCTTGCTTCTGTCGTTGCTTCTTTCAAAAATCATTCAACCAAAACACTATGTTTTTTTGTCTTTTCAAAGACTAAAAATTTTATTCATGATCATGAAATGAATTTTTCGATACAGATAGAATGGAAGAATAGAAAAAGCAAAACAAACAAATTTAAGTGCATATATATATATATATGTTAACGAGTCATATTGATGAAACATGTTCATATATTACTATGCATATGTAAAATTGCTTATGGTTTCTATAGAAAAGATAACGGTACAATACATATGGCTGAAATTGAAATGTTCTTTTTCCTGAATAACAAATGTTTCAATAACAGAAGCATGATTACTAGACCATTTTTTCAACATTGATAGTTTTTCATAAGTCGTTAAATAAAATATCAAAGCAAACACCTATTACAACAAAGATTCATTGTTATGCTTAAATAGCTCCTTTTCGGAAGGAATGTTTTCTATCAAAATAGTGATGGCGGATAATTTAAAAGTGATAAAACGCTATAGCAGTAGCAGGAAGACATGCCTCTGGAGGAAACATTGGTGATTTAAAACCAAGTCGTCCCAGAGAACAACATAAAAAAGGTAACAATTGCAAAAGTATATTATCACAACCTGTGATGCATGTATATTAAGTAAAGTTTAATGTATGTGTAAATAAAAACTATGAGTTCACTTGATTAACAATGGATGTACAGCATTTTAATATTAACAAAATACCACAGAGGAGAAATGAAAGAACAAAACAAAAAGTTAAGCATTTTAATTTTAAGGACGACTTGCATTAACTTTGATATGTTCCTCTTTCAGAATAGATATAGATGTAGTAGTAGTAAGCTTCTGTATCCGTGCTTGAAACCAAATACGTATTTGAAATTAATGGAAATGGGTCCCACCGTTTGGCACCAAACACATTCTGGTGCATAATCACATCACAAATGAATCCATTTCCATTTTTGCAATTCTCATCTCTATGGTTACGAGTATGAATATGGTGCCATATAAACATTTAATTATTTGTGTTTTGATGGCATATTTTCTCTTGTGCAAGACTTTAACTAACACTAACAGGTGAATTTATCCTCATACTGACAAACTCATAGATTTAGTCAGCGAGCATACATAGAGAATCACAGCATACACAAACTTTGGAGGGGATTTTCTCATTACTGGGTTGAATTGTGAACCGTAGAAGGATTCCATTGCAGTGATTAGGTGATCTGAACATGATACAGAAAATACACAGCCACAAATTTACGCTTCGTATCTAGTTCTTGTTCAACTTAACCTGTTGCCCTGTGTAGTGGGCATGGAGAATTGCAAGTCATTTTCAAGCTCTTTTGATAATGCAGCTTCTACTCGGATTGCCTCCTGAGTTTAGAATCAGTTACCTGGCCTAAAGTCTAGAGCACACAGCTAATTAGAAGATGTGAAAGTGAAAGAAGCTGTTGAGTTCTTTTCTCTCGATTTGAGGGAAATTTTTTTCCAATATATGTACTCTGGTGAGCAGTGAGTTTAGTGCTTGGATTCGGATGAGCTCTTCCTTTTTCCAATTTTCATTTTTCTGGCAATAGTTTATTGTCATAGCTATGCATATTATTATTATATTGTACTGACCTTGTTAGTTTGTTAGTCAAAGTACACATACATGTATATATATATATATGCAATCTTCGTCAGGATTTAATTAAATGTTACAGAATAGGATGTACAGTATAAATATGTATTCAAATTTGAAACTGAATGCAAAACGTTAATTTCCGGTGACAACGTTACTTTTCCGGTGACATTTGTACAACTTATTGATCATAGGCAGGGAGTGGCAGTGGTAGGATCCAGTTCTTTCAATCACCTGGTTGTTCTGAGTGCACTTATTGAACTAGTGCATATTATGTATGTATAATATAAAACATGTATACATTATACATGTAATTAGTATTACAAATTTCTTGACCTATGAGGAGTGTGAGGACTATTCTGGTTAAGTCGCACAGAAAATCAAGTGACCACCATTGGTTTAAAGGGTAAATTCAAACTTTTTTATTTTATGCAATAATATTATATAAGCCAACACGTATTTGGAATAAACAAAAGCAGATTCCAAATAAGATGTTCCAACAACCGTTTTTTCCTTTGTATTTGTATATATATAGACATTCAAGATGAAACTTAATACGATTACATAGAAGCCTACATACAGACAAAGGGAAAAATCCTATCAATAATATTATAACAATCATAAAAGACAAATGAAGTAAATGGAATACATAATATATTTATGCGTATCACCATGGGATGTACAAGGTGACTGTCGTGTAAGAGTAAGGCTGCAGCTGCCTTTATAATCATCAGCAGTAAATCTAGAAAATTATGTGAAAATCAACAATAATTTGTTTAACAAAATATTAAAAAATATTTTAAAAAAGAAAAAATCAGAACAAAAACATGTACTTAATCCATGCATACATGCCTATTTCAGTTTCAGTAGGAACTTTGACTTGAGCTTGAGCAGGATCTTCCTAGTGCAGCTCGTTATGCAAAATTATAACTTTTTAGTGGTAGTGGTAGAAGATGTGAAAAAGAAGTGATCATGTTTGGTACCTGGACATTGACATAATCCTTCCAAAGCACATTAAGTAGTAAACCAGGGACAGATTGTTCCAACACCAGAGAGTATGCAAACACTTTGGTAAAATTAGTCTCGATTCACTTTAAAACATTTTTTTGTTTTGGTCTACACCTCCTTTACAATTGTAGGCCTACCAATTTTATCATTTTATCATTTACTCTTATTCTAATTCTATCTCCGGCGTTCTGCACTAAGCCACATCATTTTTACCCCGTTGCCCTTGATGGATTTTCCTGCTTTGTATAATTGATGTTACCAAAGATTTAGTCATTCAGCTCAACAATAAATATACATGTATTGAAATTAATAAAAAAAAAAAGAAAAAAAAAGAAAATGAATTAATTTTAGCGCTTTAAATATTCAACTTGAAAACAAGAAATGACAGAATTGGATTAACTAGTTAGGAAAAAAATAAAAGAAGATTCCCAGTCTTTTTCAATGTGTGTTGAATCAAAAATATTAATTATAATTATATCAAAACTGATTTGATTTTTTTTTCTTTTGTCTACATAATAATACAGTACAGTACAGTTGATGCTGCTTCTTCTTCTTCTTCTTGGGCTCCACAAACCACCTCTGGTGTATTGTCGTGGACTGAGACTCAATAAGTTTACAGG
>JBBPCV010008570.1:0-10324 GCA_037974505.1 Plocamopherus tilesii
TATTATTATTATTATTATTATTATTATTATTATTATTATTATTATTATTATTATCATTATTATTATTATTATTATAACAATTGTCATATTTGGAAAGATTGAAAATATTGTAAATTCCCTCACTTAAATGTAGAAGATTAAGAGGGAGTTTAATTTAAGTATTTAATTTTTTTCATAACATTGATAATGTTGATTGTAATTGTTTGTTTCTTTAGGATTTCACGTGTTACAAATACTAGGGGTGACTGATAAAATCAGAAATGTAACATGACACATCAATAAGAGGACTCTTTTGAGACAAAACAATTATGAATTCATGCATTTAAAAAAAAATCATTTTACAAAGAACTTAATCCCCTAACGAATGATCATGATGAGTGATATGATTAATATTTTTACATAAAATTGGATTATGTATAATACAATAAGTATGTGTAGGCTATGAAAATTATTATGTATGTGTTGTAGGTTGATTTTTGAGCATTGAAAAGGCTTGTCGCCTACTAGCCCTAAAACACTAAACTACAATTATTATCCGTTTACCGACAGGCAAGGGAAAAACTGCAGACGAGATTTCCGGGTACGAGTACGGTACCAGACTGGTAGAATTTGAGTGGCCTTAAAATTCATCAGCAAACTTGTTTTCATTTCCAACATAATAATGTACGCATCTCGATTACCAAAATGCCCATTTTAATAAGGATTTAGAATTACATAAGTATCGCAATTGGAGTGAATAATTCATCATAATGATTATACGGGCCGTACCATCTATTGTCTAACATGATTTATTATTAACCTAGATCACAGTATAGAAAAGAATAAAGGAAAGATATAAGTGTGGCTTGGAGAGGTGCCGATTTCAGTAGATGTTACACCATTAGTGATTTCCTCTAAGGAAAAAAAACAACCAACAAAACAAAACAACATAAAACAGAAACAAATGAAAATCAAGAAACATGCAAAAAATAAAAATAATAACCAAAAACCCCCTATAAAACAAGACAAGATTAAACCCATTTCTGCTTGATAAGAAAAGTTTGAAGACACGCAACTTAACTCAACCGATATCGCAACCACGAACGTGTAAAAATAAAATTAAGTGAAGACTGCGAGAGGGATCAACGAGAACAACTACCGCTTTAGGTGGCTTAGCATGGAATGTAGGGCACAAACAACCAAATTACCGATAGTCACAATTATTCCCTCAACATCCACTGGGGAAGTGTGTACGTAATTTACTTTGGTTTCGAGAAACGCCCAAGAAAGGGAGACTACCTGCATTACAAAAATGTCCTGATCCTTCTCCGTCTTTCAGTCTGATGTAACATCCAGTAATTGCTTGGCAAACAGAGCCTAATAGATGTTCCGCGGTTATGTTACTAGTAACAGATTACTTCGCTCCAGAAGAAGCTCGGATTCTCACTCGCTATCCAAACGATGAATGGAAGCACAAAGCATTATGAATCTACGGTAATCGTAGGGTTTGTTGGGTTTTCATCACATATATAATTTTGTTCATTTGATTTGGTATTGCTGCTATATATTTTTCCGCTCTGCCTCCAGCGGTCTATTTGGATGGGTTTTTTTAATTTGGTTGTTTGGTTTGAACAGCCTATTCCTCAGCTGCTACTGGTGTTGGTGGTGACAATGATGATGAGGACAGCAATGATAACCATGACGAAGATGACCTGAGGGGTGGGGGTAGCGTTTGCAGGGAATTATTCGTTGTTGTTTTGTTTTTTTATTTTTTTTGGGGGGGGTTAATTTTTTGTTGTTGTTTTGTAGCCTTTTTTAAAGTGAGATACATCACTCCTTCGCTCCAGTTTCATTGTTGCCTCTTAATGATTGTTATTGTATTTTGAAGTAAACAAGGTAGACCAACTGTCTGTACACTTTTATGAAGCAAAATGGCTTTACGTAAAGGCTATAATTTGTAAAAATCTTTACTAGTTCTGTGTATCAGACAAACAATGGGAGAAAAAACTCCATAGTCCCAAATGATCAATCAAAGAGAGAAATTCGGTAAATCACGATGAAGTAAGTTGGTTTTCATTTTTGTTTTGAGTTTTCGTCTTGTTTTGTTTTATTTTTAACTTCTGATCTTTCGCGATTGGAGGGGGTTCATATTATGCAAAATACACGGAGATTATCTTGGGATCCTTTTATTATTTTCTGTCCCCTTTTTGGTCTACCATTGATTCTTACTTCCTTGGTTACTTCGTGTGGCATTTCCATCCACTTCTTTCCCACGCTTTTGTGGCTTAATGTTACTGGGCGATACCCTTGAATGAGCTTCATGATACAGCATGCAACCTGAATAAAGCTTAGCTTATGACTTTCCTTAATTTACTAGTGATATAAAGCGCCATTGAAGGTATAACATACGTTAGTTCCTCTGAATTTATTTCTTTCATTTTAATTTTTGTGTTATATATTATGTTTTATTCGTTTCGTTTTTGTTCACCATTTTTTATTTGTTCTTTAAATTGTTTTTAAAATATTTTTCCTTTTTTCTTGTTTTTGTTCATCATTTTTATTAAAAATTTGTCTTTTTCCGTTTCGGTTTCATAGCTCTTCATTTCTTCTTTTTTCCCGTTTGCTTTTGTTTTTGTTGTGTTTTTTGTTTTGTTTTGTTGTTGTTGTTTTTTTTTTTTTGGAGGGGGGGTGGGCAACATTTTCTTTTCCCTTTTTATTCTTTTTTTTTTTTGTTGTTGTTTGTTTTGTTTTGTTGTTGTTTGTTTTGTTTTGTTGTTGTTGTTTTTTGTTTCGTTTTTTGCTAGTTCTCTTGTTTGTTTGTTTTGGGTTGGGGTTTGTTTGTTGTTTTTGTTGTTTTTTTTTGTTGTTTTTTTTGGGGGGGGGGCGGGGGCGGGGGGTGAGTTTTTTTTTAATTCATCTTTAATGAATTTGACCATTATCACCAAGAAATCCAAACAGTGGCATCATTTTGACAAAGATTTTTACTTTCAAAGAGTAATGGTGTACATGAATATACATGCATATTCATTTCATTCAATTAGCCTGAATAATACAATATATGTTTATGTAGTAGCAATACATTTCAATTGAACTTAGAACTAAACTAACAAATAATTTTAAATGAAAGTGACGAGACCATCATATAAAGTAATGAACGAAAACACAATTCATGGGACTCCAGCACTTGACGTGTAACTCCGTCGAGCTTCTGTATATCATGTCGTCATTCTGGAGTTAGATTTAGTCGTTTGATTATCTATTGTTTGAAATGTGCTATCAAAATCGCGATGTTCTGTAGGTGTTCGAAGTGTTCTGCTTGTATGAATTCCCTGTCGTCTGCTTATTCCTGCATATGCAGCCATCGTATCCTGGCAGAGTCGTTCAAATAACTGTGGCCAAGGCGTTTGATGGCAAATTTGTCGAGTTCTTCTTTTCCTTCAATCTGATATTTGGTTCAATGTAAGACGATTTCACAACTTTTTGTTGCGATCCTCTTGGGTGATGCGCTGTCCAACATTTTATCCATATTCGAAAAAAATGAAAATTGAAAATTCGAATCAGATGATTGTTATTTAGTTTTATCAGGAAGACGCTCTGTTAATTATAATATATAGTTTTCACTATCATTACTATCAAGACTTCTGTCTGCTTCCGCCGTTGTCTTAACTGTGCTTACTTTGACTTCCTTATCTTTATCCATGACTGTGTCGTCATCTTGTAGGGTATGCTCGCCCATGTATAAAGTGGGGATATTCACTTTGTCGTCTGTGTTGTTTAATGAGTGAGCTTTGTTCGAACTTCTACTCACACGGTACGACGGGGTCGAGAGGAGCGTCATCTCTCTTGACTGAAAAAGTTTACGAGTTGGACACGCTGGCTTGACGAAGGTTCTGGTCGAGATCTGTGACATAACGGCTGGTGGTGGTCTTATTGGTCCATGAAAGACGAAACTGACCTCAGTGACAAACAGTCTGACACTTAAGAGGAGAATGGTTCCTTTTTTATTATCGAAGTGTCTATTCCCAACCGGTGTTTTGGCCCATCATACTTTTATTAGGCTTACATGCGGCATCAGTATCAGTACATGCTTGCTATAGTAATAATAGTACAAACACCGGTTGGGAATAAGCACAGCCTTTTATAATAGCGCTGTCGATATGCGATGAATCATTATCCTGGTTATTTTTTTTTTTACTTTTGTCACCCTTGCCCTGCTCTGTCTCTGTGTGAAAATTAATTTTGTGGACGCCTGTAATAATTCGATGCTGATTCGTTTCTTTCTGAACCGATCTCTGAGGATGTAAGTCGGGGCCTTCTGACGATAGCTGGCAGTAGTCGAATGATTGGTCAGTGACACACCTACATCAGGACAAGAGTAGTTCGATGGCCAGATCCAGCTATTCTGTAGGAGCAAAGAGCATATTTGTGTAAGAAATAATTGAAAAGTTTTTCCGCAATGTTTGGGAGTCCGATAACTGGCATATTGACGTTTTTCTCCGCAGTATAAAATATACTTGATAAACGAGAGCTCTGACAATCTTGTCGTACTGCTTGGTGTCGGCGCCAGAAGTCTCAGGATACTGATTGTTTGATGTTGACATGGAGACAGTAGCATCTGAATCACTCGGCAGCACACGGAACGGCCAAGCAGCCTTCTCTTGGGACAGCACGGCTTGCTGAACATGGAGATGTGCGCAGAAAGGGTGGCCTTAACAAAACATCTCTTCTCCTACAGATCCCAGTTGGTCAAAGAGCATTTTCACACGCCATCAAAAAACATGAAAACAATGCGAGTACTCCAAATCACAGGATCACCTCAACTTTTGAGCTGAGAGTTGCATGCTCGGACGCATGCGTAAGGATTGCCATGTTTGACTCGGCTGAGAGCGACCGTTGTGATCGCTGATCCCGATCGAAACTTGGTGGAATCGACACGCCCCCACGTTTTGATAATGCGGCCCTGCGCCAAGTCAGAACTCTCTCATCCATTCCCGACAACCAATGGGCCGAAGCAGGGCCGAGTCCTGACCGTAGCTCTCTCTCTCTCTTGTCTGACATCTTAAGCGTGATGATTATCTAGGCTGCACAAGACAGTGAGATGGAAGGTGGTGGCGCCTGCACCATGTGCCGAGTAGATGGCAACCTCTTACCTGGATACCTGGATACCTTGAAATGAGATTTTAGGCCATTTTAGGCCTTATCTCTCCTCTTTATAATGGGTCTGCGTTGGTCCTACCAATTTTTGTATTCAAATTTACTGCCGATTAACTTGCACTGATCTAGTCCATTCTTGAAGGCATTAACTGTTTCCACGTTTACCAACTCATTCGGTAGTTTATTCCAAACGTTCACAATACGTTGACCGTAGAAATTTCCCCGAATTCTTGTGTAGCACCTTTCTTTTTGTAGTTTTAACGAATGACCTCCTGTTCTTGTAATGTGCACCAGTTTTTGAAGACTATAAACCTTGTCAATTCCATGGAAATTCTTACATGTCTGGATCAAGTCCCCTCTTAGTCTGCGAAATTCTAAGGTTAGGAGATGAAGCTTCTTCAGTCCGTCATATCATTACCACTAGTATTGTCACATCATAACACTCCCAACCTGATCCAACTCCACACCCACCCCTGACCCCGGAAGAAACCCTACCCCCCCCCCCACCCCCCACCTAAACATGACACGAACGGTTCCCCCACCCGCACCACGACACCTGGTCAGCCGCCATCACTAAAAGGGGAGGCAACTAAGAAGGTCTTAGACAAGTCTTTGGTGGCATGGTGGTAAAAAACGATGTCCTCTTTTTTTATGCAGATCGATCTGTACCATCCTTAAAAGGTCATTGCTCAATTGGATGTTTTATTTATTTATTTATTTACTTATGTATTATTCATCCATCCATTCATTCATTTATTCATTCGTTTATTTATTTATAAATTTATCTTATTTATTTTTTGTATATTTATTTATTGTTTATTATTTACTTATCTTTTTACTTGTTATTTGTTTATTTTCCCCTTCATATTGTATAATATGTATTGACAAGAAACTGCCCATACCCTTGCTTCCTACTCGCGTCCTTGGTTTAAGTTGTGGATCAACATAAGGCTTGCTGGCTGAACAGCATTCATGTTAGATGTTAAACCAGAAACACGACCAGGCCTGCTTTTATTATCACAGTCAGTCTACAATGGCTGAGTGGCATCATCAGATTTTATCTTTGTCTCAAAATGTGCAATTAATAATATATTTTAAGTATAAATGTTTAGTTTTAAAGCTTATTCATGATAAAAAAATATATATTTCTTTGAAAAGATACATAAAAGTCATCATCTCATTCATATAATTTTCTCTGTAGGCAATTTCATAAAATTTATGTAGGTCTAACAGTAATTTGAAAAAGAAAAATCTTTATTTCATTTCATTAAAAAAAAAATAGTTGATTGCATTGAATTAAGATGGAGTGCTCAAATTACTCACAAATTGACATGAAACTGCTGGTCCAGATAATATTCCAGGCAAAATACTGATACTGTGTGCAGTTGAATTATTTGAGGTGTATGTCCTCTTGTTTCAGACATAACTAAATCAGGGCAAAATGTCAAAGGAATGGAAAATTGAAAATATTATTTCACTCTTTTTATTTTTCAAAAGGGACATAGATATAAATCGGAAAGTTATAGACATTTATCCATAACATCTTGTAACCTACAAGAAGACATCATACACTATTATATAATGGTTCATTTAGAAAAAAATATGATGTACTTAGCAATATCTAACATGGATTTAGAAAAAAAAAAAAGAAGTTGTGAAATGCAATTACATGTAATAACTAACAACTATGAATGATTTTAGCAACTGCTTGAATAGGAGAGGCAAATAGATGCTGCACTCTTATATTTCTTTAAAGCTGTTGACAGAGTAGACCATAGGCCATTAGTAAAACTGAGACATTATAGAATACAAGACATATTACTCAATTGGTCCAAATCATTTCTTATAGGTAGAACTCAAAAAGTTATTAATGAAGCCCTAAAACTATTCTGTCAAGAGTAACACATGATGCAGTAGATCCGCTTTATTATCAATATACATAAATGACATTGATCAAAATCTCACACAAGGAACCAAATTAAGGCTATTGACTAGCGGTGGCCTCTTAAACTGAGACATATAAATGTTCAAAAATAATCTTAACTCATCCAAACAATGTGAAGAAACTGGAAAAATGAATTTCACCCAGAAATGTGGCAAGTTGATTTATATCAGTAAAAAAGAGCTTACAGAATCAAGCTCTTACCTACATACCCAAATTTTTTTAAAATTACAAGTAATACAAAATATCTAGGCATTTATTGTCATAGATATTAAACTGCAATGGAAAGAACACTGAATATAAATTGTAAGAAAGCAAATCACCAACTGGCATTCTGAAAACTCTCAACAACATGTCAAAGATAATTGCTTCAAAACATTCATAAATAAAACCAGTCCCAGAATATGGAAAATGTGTATTGGATTCACATCATCAAAACCAAAAAGAGAAAGAAAAAAAAATACATGCAAATTTATAACCATCAACTTTAGCTATACTATAGCTATATAGGTAATACAAACATAAACATGACAAAAAGATTGCAATGGATACCCTTCAAAGAACAAAGAGCTAGAAATAAGGTTACTATTCTTTTCGAAGCAATCAATTGTCCAAGAGGTATTACCACTCGAAAAATTCATTATGAAAAACGGTCTTAAGAAATCTGGGGCTCAAACATTTACATTACCGTCTTCAAGGGAAGATGATCATTAGTATTCATGCTTCTCTAGGGCATTCAGATTATTGTATAAACTTCCAATCAAGTTGAAATACAGCAACGATTCCAAAGATTTCAAACAGAAATATAAAAATACAACACTGGCAACAAAATACCTGATAGTTACTCTTCTGTTTGCTGAAAAGTTATTGTCAGCTATTATGAAGACTAAGGCTAGAATATGTGATGCAGTCTTCATAACTCTGATGAAGAATCGGAGATATACAACCATGAAGGCAAGAAACTAATTTTTAATTTCCTCTTTGCAGTGGATTGCGGCGCAGGGTTCGAATGCACCACCTCTAGATATTGTATCTCCTCTTCTCTCAAATGCAACAATGAGCCAAATTGTGGGGAAAGAGACAATTCTGATGAAACTGAGGAATGTAAGCTAGAACTCTGCCTACAATTATTTCAAACATTCATTGTCAAATGAAGTTTTCATCATGAACTTTAATCATTTAAGTTTTGATTGGGTTTTGTTTGAAAAGGAAGGAGGCAAAGATACTTTAGTTTATATTGTTTTGTATTGTGTTGCTTCTATACTTCCTTGGCTTTACCAGCTTTGAAAATTTATTTTTTTTAATTCTGTATTTTAGTTCTATTTGTTTCATGTTTGCTTGCCGCTAGTTAAGATCCCAGATTCCCCATTAATAATTCATTATGTTACCTTTAAATAATGTTAGTCTTATAATTTTTGTAATCATTAGAACTAGCTGGATGGGCCTAGTTTCATTGCTTGTTGTAAATTAAAATACTAAATTAAATACCACGCCCAAACATACAAATACACACACACGTATATAGAGAAATATATGTAAATGTATAAAATATATGCCTAGGCCTGTAATACTGATGGCCTCGTGAAAAATAAAATGCAATTCATATAGACATGGCTGTACACAGTTGAAATAGCTTCATGCCCTTGAAAACTTCATAGCAGTTGTAGCTGTCTCTCATTTTTCATTTCTCATTTCACACGAATAAGATAATAATAATAATAATAATGATAATAATCATAATAATAATGATAATAATAATTAGGATTATAATAATTATAATAATTATAATAATAATTATAATAATAGTAATAATAATACAATATCAAACACATTAAAGCGAAGGGAGAGATAAAGATGGTAGGGAGGATATTATATGTTTCTCAATTGTTCTTGCTGTTGTTTTATTTGCTTATTGTTTTTGATAGGGTTTGTTTTGTTTTGTTTTTTGTGTTTTGTTTGTTTGTTTGTTGTTGTTGTTTTTTTGCTTTGTTGTTTTTGTTACTGTTTGGGGTTGTATTTTGCTCATATTGAGCATATTTTACATGTTTTTGATTTTACAGATGCTTTGTTGTTGTTGTTTGGTTTTTTGGATGTTTGTTGTTGCTTTGGGTTTTTTGGGGTTTTTTTGTTTTGTGTTGTTTGTTTGTTTTTTGGTTTGTTTGTTCTTGTTTGGGTTTTTTTTTTCTTTGATTCGCTTGTTGTTGCTTTGTTTTGTTTTGTTTGTTGTTGTTGTTTTTTGTTGCTTTTTTTTGTTTTTTTGTTGTTTTGTTTGGGTTTTGTTGTTTTTTGTTGTTGTTTTTTGTTTTTTTTTTGGGGGGATAGGGGGCATGGGATGGGTTTCTTTGGGTGTTAATTTGTTTTATCTTTGTTATTTTAGAGTAGGGTTTTGGTTTGTTTGCCCTTTTGCTTTTTCTGTATGAATGTTGTTTTTTGTTGGGTTTTTTTTTGTTTGCTTTGTTGTTATTTTTTGTTTTGTTTTGTTTTTATTTGTTTCATTATTGTTTTGTTTTGTTTTTTAATTTTTTTTTCTTTTGTTTTGTTTGTTTGTTGTTGTTGTTGTTGTTGTTTTGGTTCTTGGTTTGTTTGTTTGTTTGTTCTTGTTTTGTTTTGTTTCTATATTATACATGTAACTCGTGCAACATTTCTATTCAATTGAACATGTCACTCTGTTCGCATTTGTAAACAAATTTTGTATTTCATCCAGTTTTTCGTCGTTTGGAGATCGTTAAACACACAGACACACACACACACACATACACACACACACACACACACATTACCGAGCTTTGGTTTTCCGTAAACAAAGAGCTGAGTTTTTGAGTGTGTGTGTGTGTGTGTGTGCGATGTCTGTTGTGTGCGTGTGTGTGCGTGTGGGTGGTGTGTGAGTGTGTGTATTATATGGTTGGGGGGTTTGGGTGAGAGTGGGTTTTGTGTATGTCTGAGGGTGAATGTTTTAGTATGTGTGTGTGTGGGGGGGGGGGTTGTGTTTGTTAGAGTGTCGATTCCATGAAATTTGTGTGCGTATGTGTGCATGAATTTGTGTATGCATTTGTGTACATGTATTATATTTGTGTGGAAGTATGTGTGAAGTCCTCCATACCTACTTCCGGTGGAATATGTCACGTCTAAAATTGAATCGAAACTTCTCTGTCTCTGAATATTTGTCTGTCTGTCTCTGTCTCGGTCTGTCTGTCTGTCTGTCTGTCTGTCTGTCTGTCTGTCTGTCTGTCTCTCTCTCTCTCTCTCTCT
>JBBPCV010008681.1:0-10324 GCA_037974505.1 Plocamopherus tilesii
TTCGCATTTTTTTTCTTTTTGTTTTATTTTAAGCGTTTGTGTGTGTATGTGTGTGTGTGTGTGTGTATAAAATATACGTGAAGAATATACGTGCACCTTCCTTTCCTTCAAAGATACTTTGAAATATTTTCTTTAAGGTAAGGGCTAATTCCCAAGCAAGCTCTCGTAACAACAATGGGCGCATTCCGCCCATTCCCGGAGCAGTATCTGGTTTGAAGTCTTTCAATAGTTTGACTACTTCCTCTTCCTATCTCACCCCACTGTTCTCCCACTGTACACTGCCTCCTTGAGGATCTTTCTTTGGTAAAGGCACTGCTGTGAAAGTCTGCCAGGATGTTTGCTTTATCCGTGTCATTGTCCATCTTCTCAGATGGAGGATCATTTGGGTATGTGCACAGCACACTCATACCGGTTCTTGTCTTGCTTTTTGAATTTGTGTAACTCCATTGTGTGTGTGTGTGTGTGTGTGAGTGTGTGTGTGTTTTTGTTTGTGTGTGTGTGTGTGTGTGTGTGTGTGTGTGTGTGTGTGTGAACGTTGTTGCACGCTTTGCTATTTCACATTCAACACTTCCCCTAGCAATCCGAATCCTTTTAGATACTGTTTCCCACTCTTTTATACAAAAATCTTGTTTGGGGATTTTACGTCCTTATGGATGTCTTGTGTAGTGCATTCTTCACTTTGAATAACTAGATATATTGTTTCCTCATCTAGGGGTGTTTGATCTTCCTTGTTGACTTTGATTTTTAATTTCGGTGCGGGCGTCTTCTACTTCTAGTGCTTTTATTCTGACATTAAATTTATCCCCCGTGGTATTGATGACATAATTTGGTTAAAGGATATAATTTCATTCTGTGATTTTTAAAAATTCTTTCAATGTAGCTCCCTTTCTTAAAGTTCTTTCTGGTTTTGTATTCAGTGCCTATGTTTGATTTACATAAAAATATATATAAAAAATTAGTACACAGTGAACACTTTTCCAAGTGGGCTTTGATATTTGATGTTGTTGGAGGTTTTTGTGTGTGTGTGTTCCCATCGTTTGTTATTATCAAATCCAGTACGTTTTGATTGTCTGAAGGATAGTGAACCTCTCTATCTTGTTGGTTCTTTAATCATTTGGAATGTAAAGTCATCATACAAACACTCGGAAAATAGTCTACTGTCTGGGTCTCCTCGGCTTGTATGAAACGTCCAATCTAATCTTGGATACATAAAATCCATCTTTAAAAAATTTTGAGAAAAAATTGCGTTTACCTCTGATATAACACTCATCAACCATTCCCCGTTCATAGTATTTCTTTTTTTCGCTCTCTGATCTATAGATCAGTCATACCAGCAGATTATGATGGTTTGTTATTTTGATTAAAAAAAAACAAAAAGTTGTCTTCAAATTCTGTTTTTTTAACCTCCTGCGCTTGTGCGAGTAAATTATCAAACCCCGACCTGTGTCATTGTCAATCTTCTTTTAAGACATTGTTATCGCTCAAGTGCATATTCAATTTGGCAAGGTTATACATATTATGTATAATTTGATCTCTTTGGCTTCACTTACGTTACCTATAAGTCGTTTATCGGACTCTATTCTTGTTTGGAATTCCTCAAGTTTGTTTGCAAGTTGATCGGCATTGGTGTAAACGACAGTGCATTTTGTTAATTCATCTATTTCACGTTGAGTCGGTTTGCAATTATTGATTGACTTACTTGACTTAAGGCCATGTCATGTTCCAGTTCACCGTCCGAGACGCTTCGGCGGCTTTCCTTATTCTAGCTTTGAGTTCTCGACACGTTTTCCTGTCATATTCGAGTAAGGTGATCTTATCTAGGTCGCTGTTTGAATGGATTTGTGGATGGTCCATAAGAGCGAGAATTATTCATTATTTGAATGAATTTGACTTTGTTGTCTTTCTGTTTCTTTCCCTCCACCCTTCTTCCCTGATCTTGTGCGTTTTATTTATGTTACCGGCAAATGCTTTCATTGTTTAAGAGATGGTTGGTGGCAATGTTTTTGTTTTGTGGTACCCCATTATTGTCAATTGCGTTGCTAAGTAGATTTTGCCTGTTAACTAATTATGGTGGGTTTTGGTTTTCGTTTTTATCAAAAGGTGAATATTTCACAGTACACCAGAGAGGTGTTCAAAAGTTGTCTTCAACATAATTAAAATCTTAACAATTGGCGCTTACTATACATTGTCATGTACACTTTAAGTTCTTTGGAAAAGCTACCAAGCAAATTTGGGTCCATATCTACATACATTTTAGATTTCAAAGAATCCACAGTAAGCTAAATTAATCGTAAACCAGAACTAACCCTTCATTGAAGGAACTTGGAATAGAGTATGAATGGTTCGTACCCTTTCTTGCCCTTGTTCTGTTGTTTGATATAAACTGCTTTCTGTGTTTGAAGTTGTTATGAATTATGCAATTTGGTTGTGTCCATTCTGTTCTTTGCTTTCTAAAATTTTGTCTCTCATAAACCGCGTGTTGTGTTTGAAGATATTATAAATATGTAGCAGATAGGTGTGCACGGAATATATTTTTAATTTTGAGTCATTCGAGTTGTTTCGCGAGTATCGAATATCACTCTGTTGACATCTTTGTCGCGAATGCAGACTGGGTTGCGAATGCAGAAATAACTCAAGAAACATAGTTTAGGCCTAGTGAAATCCATAATATGAATGATGCCGTTTGCTTATTTTAAACGTAATTTGTCTCTCTTGATTTACTATTCAAATTTTTTCGAGAGTGACTCACACTGAGGCAGCCACGCATTAGACCTTTTGTTTTGAGGGTCTATCGTCGGAATTCCATTGGAAATTTTTTCACATTCCTGTAAGTTCCTGGCTCTCACCTTGTCCCACCCCTCCTCACACACACACACACACACACACACACACACACACACACTCACACACACACACATTTATTATTCCAGCTTTGATCCATACCTTTCTTTTTGTCTATTTCTGGCAATTTGTCCCTCATTCCTTCCCGTATCACCTCTCCCCCTCTTGATTTTTTCCCGTCCATTACATCACTCCGGCTTTTCTTGTCTACCAGTTTGTTGGATTGTTGTTGATATTTGTTAAGCGTTCCATCAAGTATCCAGATAATTTGTGTTTTACTTTATTAGACCTCGTTAAAAGAAAATTGTGTTCGTAATGTTAGAAAAAAAAAAGCGCTATTTGACAAAGAATCGGATCGACGAAGTAGTCGCAACATTTTGAACGGTAATCGGAGATTACAACGCGGAAATGGAACAGGCGTAGAGACCTGGCGTCCGTTCTGTGAACCTGTGTTTACCTGTCCCTCCACTCACCTGGACACCGTAGGTAATTATCAAAGTGTCTATCTATTATAGTAAGCAGTATTCTTATTTATTTTTGACAGTATCCTTATTTTTAATAAAATCCTATACATTTGAAAACGCTTCTAGGTTCATCTAGGTAAATCTAGAATCTATATGGTGTATGTTTGTGATTGAGTGACCTAAATCTTGATCTAAAAATCCAGGTGTGTCTGATACGATGGCAAGATAGATTTATTCTAGGTACAATTCCATCCGGATTTCCCAACGACTCTTCATTTCTATCGTTTTGTAAATTCAGCTGAGCCGTGTATCTGTTTGGATTTCAAACATTTCACAGAATTATATTTATACGATAAATAAGGCAAGGGATTCGGATCGGACAAAAACGTGAAATTACGCATCTACCGTACACCTGACAGGTATATATTGTAATATGGAGTAACAAAGCTTTATTATCGAAAATAGCTCTCTGGACTTTTTCTGGTGAAGGAATGTATCATTTTCATCATTGATGTGGATTTTAGCTTCCTCCCCCTCTCCACTAGAACGTTTGGTTTCAACAAGAATTGTTCTGGTTTGTTTACTTTTGTTTTGTTTGTTGTTGTTTTTTTTTAATTTGGCCCACTGCTTCAATACTAATCAATATCTAGGAGTCTAGATCTCTGTATATAACAGATCGTTTCTCTTTTGTTAAAAAATATCCTCATTTTTCATGGTGTTTTTATATGATGTACCTTATTCTCCTCTTGTTTCAAACCCAAGCTCTGCTCTCTTAAGTAAAATGTTTCATATCAGTATCAGGCATTTATTCAAGGAGAACAAAGGTATGGGAAAAAGTAACTAGTATCTACTTCAGATTTATACATTTTGTATCCAATATCTTGTTCATTTTTGCTTCTTTCCCTTTCAGATGGTACGGTGACAATATCCCAGGCCTCATTTGCAGTTCTACTTACTTCTGATTGTTCAGTTTTTGCAACAGCCTTTCTGATTCATGCTGTAGCTTTTATACTTTTATATGCCATATTGGTGATGTGGTGAATAGAACAAGTGAAAGAAGGTGGGGTTATTTTTTGTCACAATAACTGATTCCAGTCTGTGACCCTAATCTTTGAATCATGGCATCATATGTGTCTGGATCTTCAAACGCACCACATGGTTATTCTATTGAGCCTGCTGATAAACCCAGATCAAACCCACCACAGGGCTTTTCTATTGAGCCTGCTGATAAACCCAGACCAAGGACAAACATTCCATCGCGTTATGATTTTGACAGAGATGAGTCAATAGATTTTTCATGTCAGAATGGCACACTTTTACTGAAGCTGTCTTCAGTCCTTATGATAGTCAGTTTTATCTTACAGGTAAGTGGACTATATTTTTGTCACTTATTTTGTCTCCTGTAGAATTCTTAACCCTTTCATTGACAATCGATACATCATCACGAGCAGGATATAAATATTTTACTACCACATTTAGCCATATATCGGAATGAGCATGTTCATGCTCATCCTGATATGGGCAAATTGTAATGAAAGCGTTGAATCATGCTAATCCTGATGTATTAGCTTATGGCACCGGAAGGATTAATAATATTTGGACTCTATGCCTATGCCTTATAAATATCATTAGCCACATCTTTTATACACATAATATGATTACAATGGTTGACACTCACACTCTGTATGCTTGCCACCACTCAAACAGCATTGAAACATCCATCTAGAAGTGTAATATTATCCTTTAAAACTGTATATATATATATGTATTTTAATTAAACTTTCAGGATGATTGTTTGGTATTATATAATATACATGTAAATGTAAAATGTAAAAATAATTCAGGTTGGTTGTCAAATTAATTTGGTCTGAAAATAAGTCGTTTTACAAAGCTTGCCTCTTATGACACCCTCGAAAAGACTATGTTTGATAGTGATTTAATGTTAGTTTTGAAAATAACAGTTGAACTCAGTTAACTGTTTATATTCTTGTCAACACATTGAAAAGTAACTCTATAGTAGAAGTTCAATTATAACATACTCTTTTTAGACTGAGAAGATAGCATTGTTGCTTACAAATCCGGTTATGGTAGCTGGCTCATGATAGCCTTTGATTACCATCACTAACTTTTCCTGATTGGTTCACAGTAATTGTATTCTTGGTTCTGACTTTTCTGTGCTTGGCCAGTTCTTTTTCGAATTTCAATACATTCTGGGCCAATACTACTGATTCTGGTTGACTGTTCCAGATATTACTCACACTATCACAGAAGAACTTTTTTGAACTTCTAATCCTTATCTTTCTTTGAATAATTTGTTTATATCCTCTTGTATTCTGACTTTGTTCGTCAAATTTAACGAGACCTTTGGTCTCCCTTTGACCATCTATGTGTCTCTATAGTTTTTCTAAGCCTGGTATTAACTTTGTTGCTCTCTTTTGTAACTTTCTATCATGTTAATGAACTTTTTCAAAACTGGGTGAACTTTTTCAAAACTGGGTTCCATACAGCATTTACATATTTTATTTGATGTCTTGCAAGGCTGACATATAAAGATTTAAAAGTTTAAAAACTGGAATGTCCATTTATTCAATAATCTGAATGTAGTAGTGATGTAATAGATGTAAATGACTTTGCTTAATATCTGATTGTCTAATTAATGCCAAATTTAATGTTTAAAATACCGGCATTTATAACATGGTTTATGTGGGTTATTTCAAGATAGTTTTTAGATTCTCATTCCCATGTTCCACTGTTGTATGTGAGTAATGGTGTGATTGTCTAATTAATGTCAAATTTAATGTTTAAAATATTTATAAGATGTTTTCTGTGGGTTATTTCAAGATACTTTTTAGATTCGCATTCCCATGTTCCACTGTTGTATGTGAGTAATGGTCTCACAAGTGCTTCATGAAATCTAACCATTTATTTCAAGCTGATCTTGTCTCTTTTGACCAATCAATTTTCTACTTTTGTTGTCATTTTCATTTATATTTATGAGGCTACCAGGTTTTCCATCTCGTTTCCTTTCTGTTTGGTTTCTGTACACTTGTCATTTCATTCTTTTTTCATTAACCTTCCAATTCCATTGTTCTAGGTTTTTTGATATTATTGACATGTCTTTCCATGCTTCTTCCTTGGATATCATGTCCGCGCTTAAGTAAAGACTATTTCTTTATTATCTGTTGTTTGTTTGTTTTTTGTTTGTTTTGTTTGTGAGACAAATTCATTGCAGTTTGGGCAAAAAGTGTCCAGATTAATTTTAGGTTTTCCTATTTCGAAGGTTTCTTATACTAACAATAGTTTATTTCTGCATATTGTGTCAAAAGTGGAACTCATATCACTTCCCAAAATTTTGAATTCTGCTTTGTATTTTTTCTATTCATGTTTTAAGCTATAATCTAAATGTACTAAGGAAATATTCGTGAAAATGACGACCTTCATTTTTCTAAATGATAATGTAAATTTTTCGAGCACCAGATCTCATATGACTACTTTTCATGCTGCAGGTTTTTTATTATTATTTTTTTAGGTTTTTTTAAGGTTTGGTTGTTTAGATGATGGTTAGCTTCTATAAGTTTTCTTTTGTCTTAATTACTTAGTAGTCATTAATATTATTATATTTCTCTATATATATAACAGGCTTTCATCTGGAAGATGTCTAATTTTTTAAAAGTTTGCAAAAATTTAGTGACTATGATCTAAAGAATCTATATCTCATCACATTCAACTTTATTTTTGATCTTCCCAGAACGGTTAATTCCTTTTTCCATAAGAATTTTTACTATTGAATTTATTCATTATTGAATTCAGTCATATCAATTCATGCATAACAGTCATTTCAAGCAGCTCTTTACAATGTTTTCTGAAAGCCTGCAGCTGCTTCATTTCAAAAAGAAGAAAAGACTAAAACAAAACACAATAGATCAGAAATTATTTAAGTTGTTGAAGTTTTCATCCTCTTTAAACACTTTTTTTCTAGTTTGTTGATGCATTCTCTCAAAGACAGTACATTTTAAAGTTCAGTAAGGTATATTTAATATTCATCGAATCCACTTGTTTGTCATTATTTGTTTTTAAGTACTGAATATCCAATAATATTTTTCTAACAGGCAGTTGCAGTGGGTGCCCCCTTCTGGTCAGCTGGATGGCGAAGGGACAAGATGTCATGGCATGAGGGTGTATGGATGACATGTGTCAGGACAGAAGATGAAAATCAGTGGATTTGTGGGTCGTATGATTACCAGAATAAAGGACCTGGATTACCAAGTAAGTTCATCATATTGAAAATCTGTCCTAAAAATAAAAAATGAAAGTTTTTGTCATTCATCTAAAAACCTGGAGCCTCTGCTCATGAACGTTGTGTTTAGTTCAGTTCCGATTTTTTTTTTTTTGCTGTTTGTTTCATTTTATTTTTTGTTGTTTAATTCTTTGCCAACTGAACTTGACCAAAGTAACAAGAGGTCCCAAGTAATGTATTTCCTACTAAAACATGCCTATACAATCAAATTTCAGTAAGTTGATACCTCTTTAATTTTTTTTTCTTTCTTATTTTTTCCTCACTTTTTAAAGCATGGTACACCTTCTCTCAAGCGATGGGCATTTGCTCACTGATCATTTTCCTACCTGCTATAATGATAAACTTTTTCTACACTATGCACCCTAAGGAGAAGATGTTTAAAGGATTACGCCTTTTCAATTTCACCTTCACAGCAGCAACAGGTAAGTCCTATTGAATTTTCTGCAGCCATATTTTCTGAATTACTGAGATCATGAGTTCGAGCCCCGCTTTGGCATGTGATTTTTTGTTTGGGCAAGAAAATTTGTCCTTATTGCCCGCCTTGAGCGCGGATAGCTCAATGGTTATGGCACTTGACCACCAAGCCACAGGTCACGGATTCATTCGTGGCTATGCAGGCTTGAATTAAAATCTGAGCTTTTTGGGGGTTTTTCCCGAGATCTGAAGTAGGCAGGATAAATGAGTGCCTTGTCCCATCGGAGACAGGCGATAAACTGGGAGATCCCATATGTCTTTGCACATGTAAAAGAACCCTCGATGGCTAAAATCGAAAAGAGCAGGCCATATCTGCCGCCACCCTGGCAAAATTAAATTCCTATCAACAATTCTTTCTAAACCAGTCACCCCTACAACCTTTCCTACCTCAGACTTATTGACTCGTTCATTACTCTGAGTTCAATCAGAAAAGACAACGATCAGAGGGAAAGAGAGTGTGGCTGGGCACCTATACTTCTCTTAAAAAAAAAAAAATAGCCGGGGCATAGTAATGACGTCGCTACAGGATCATCAATTCTAAAGCAAAAGGCCCACAATGTTGTTGAGAGGTTTTTATTTTAAGTGGAAGAAGCTGAGTGAAACAATAATTAGAACGTTATTTTTATAGTGCACAGACTTGGTTTATATCATGTATAATATATACAACCTCTGTCAGAAGGCATGTTTCAAATTTAACCCTGTCAAAAACAAAACAAAAAAGAAAAAGCAAGATGGATGCAAATCATAATCAGGGTGGCATCATTACCAGGCCACTCCTACAGAAGTGATGAATATGTTATTTTGATATTGTTCAAAAAAAAAAATCACATTGATTCAAGTTATAATTTTGTCACACATTGAAGAGGTACAATTTTCCAATCATACTGTGACCTCAGTTCTAGTGGTGTTGTAGTACTGTTTGTTTTCTGTGATGAAATATTTCATTATCAATACACATAGTCCCAGGCATAATTCATGCATTGAACTTTATTTTCACAAAGAAAATGATGTTCTAGGTTCAGTCATACTGATATCATTTTAAGCTTTTACAGATGTTTTAATTTCAGTACATAAAGCTAATTATTATTTTTGTTTTTATTGATGTAGATCATATTGAAAGACAATATTTTCTATTTTTATGCCATAGGAATTGTTTTGTTGAATTTTAGGGGAAATTTGAAATTGATCAGTGGTGTTGTCACAATATTCATTCCAACAGTTACTGTACTTCTTCTCCCTTAAAGTGTTAAAAAAAAAGTTTTTTTGAGCCTAAGAAACTAATTAAAAAAATGCTGTATCATTAATGAAACTACATCATGGGAGGTCCCAGAGTTCTTCAAAGTTTCAAAGTCATTTTTCCCCAAACCAGGCTGTAATCTTTTCCTATGTCAGCTATGAACAAAGAGGTTGTTTTGAGACTTCTCCAATCTTCAACAGTGAAATTTAAGAAAAGTTGAAGATTAGGTCTTTTTCAACAATTTTGCATGCACTTTTTGAGAAGGGCTCATTGTTACATATAAAGTTTAAGATGGATTTCTTTCTTGAGACTAAAACACCATAATAGTTTTTAAAGTAAATTAATGGATAAAATTTATTACAGTGGGTTTGAATCAGAGTTAGAACTTGTATTTTAAACACACAAATATGCACTAATGTAGTGCTGTGGCTGAATGGTCCACTCAGCAAGCTTTTGAGTCATGTTAGATAACTTTCTGTCCCTTTAATATGGGCTCATTTTCTTTTACACGTTATATTATTATTCAAATGAGCAGAAAAGTTTAAATGAATTAAGAGGTATGATTTTTGTCCACTGCATGTTCAGTTCAGGGAAAGTAAGGGTTTTGATTTGTAAAACATTCTACTGACACAGTACCATGTTTCATTTGCTCCTTTCCTTCAGGTGTCATTCCTCTACTGATGGTTTTTGTGTGGGGCATTGGCCATCCGAAGGATGATCGTTTTCCTATTCCGTATCTGGACCAGGATTATGATGATGATCCATTTGAATTTCACTTTTCATTTTACTTTGAAATATTTGCTTTCCTGTTTTCTGCAGCTGCCTTTGTTCTGGAACTTATTGATTTTA
Organism: Plocamopherus tilesii; assembly: GCA_037974505.1. Classification (NCBI taxonomy): domain Eukaryota; kingdom Metazoa; phylum Mollusca; class Gastropoda; order Nudibranchia; family Polyceridae; genus Plocamopherus; species Plocamopherus tilesii. The sequence goes on from JBBPCV010008681.1 coordinate 10,163, forward strand.
GACAGAATAATTATAATAATAATAATAATAATAATAATAATAATAATAACAATAACAACAACAATAATAATATAATAATAAGAAGAATAATGATAATAATAATAATAATAATAATAATAATAATAATAACAATAATAATAATAATAATAATAATAATAATAA
>JBBPCV010008792.1:0-10323 GCA_037974505.1 Plocamopherus tilesii
CCTCCGTCCCTCCCTCCTCTCTCTCTCTATCTCTCTCTCTCTCTCTCTCTCTCTCTCTCTCTCTCTCTCTCTCTCTCTCTCGTTTCTCTCTTCATGAGAGGACAACAAAATACACGAGAAAAAAAAAACAACAAACGGAAGCGACTAGGTCCCTGTTTAAAACCAAAGAGACCCAGATACCTTAAAGCCTTCAGTTGGTGCAAAAAAGAAATTTACACTTACGCCAGAGTAGAGGTATATCTTATGATTAAGTGCATCTTTTTCACCCTTAACTCTCTTGTCGATGTTTGAAAGCATGTCTTGTAGAAGCATACCTGTTCAGAAATGAAATCTACTATTACATGAAAGCAAACTTGGTATTAACTTTTTCAAAAATGCAAATACAATCGTAACGCCAAATAATTTTGTTAATGTTCATGTTTCGGAAAACTTCAAAGATACTGTAATATACCATTCAAAAATGTTGTCATAATATAATACTAACAATCTTTCCTTTCTCCCCTATAGTAGAGGGGAGAAGGGGCAAGTAAAGAAGGACTACTACTGAGTGTCTATCATGCATTTAGAATGAAGAGGCTGCTATGAAAAGATCTGTTCCCTAAGGTTGGGAGTTGGACATATGGTTAGTGCCTCTATTCCGAAGAACATTCTCCATTAAAAAACACAGACATTGGAGAAGATGGAGTTCCTGAGATGGATTCAATTATACCCAAAGATCAAAGCTACTCGTATGAATAAGGAAGCCACAGAGCAGATGCCTCAACCTACGTGCCATTATCTCCGAATTGGTTCGTGGAACCTGTATACGGCTGAAAACACCAAACAGGGAGTGTAGAAATGCAGCTTACCTGTACTGAGAACCAGCCAAAACTACTGACGCCAGGCCGGACAAAAGAAACTTAGATCAGGTGAGTTAGTGGTGTATTCATGACATGAAGATGAAGGGCAACATAGAGATGGGGTAACGATAATTGTAAACCATTGAGTCCAGAAAACATTCAGAAGGTGGGAACCACATGACTCAAGGCAACTGATGACGTCATTCACAAGAAAGAAAACGGAAATCAACATGAACGCTATTCACATCTGTGCCCCACAAATGACGTCAATGGCAAAGAAAAAGACAATTTCTATAACAGACAAAAGACTTCATCTATCAACTTCTACGCAAATATGTGAACATTGTATTTGGAGGCGAGGCGTTAGTGCCAAGGTTGAAAGGAATAGTAACGCTCTCGAACAGGTTATGGGAAAGCATAGACTGGGAGAAATAAATGACAACGGAGAAAGGATTGTGAACGTGGGTACGAACAATTCATGGCGGAACAATATTCCCACACTGGAAGATACACTATATAACGTGAGTATCACCAGACGCACGTACAGAGTTCCAGATTGACAGATTTTGCATATTTTTCAGGTTTGGCCGTTCGCTAACAGATTTCCGAGTGATCAGAGGGAACAGAGTACCAGATTGATAGTTTTTGCATAGTTTGCGTTTGGCCGTTAACTCAGCAGAGATTTCCGAGTGATCAGTTGAGCAAACGCATCATTACATACTTGCCGCGCATAGCAGTGGACAAATTAGAGTAAAGGAATTTTAAAGCAATGAATGATTAGCAAAAAGCTGAAGTTTCACGTGAATCTCCTACAAGACAAATAAAAGAAACAAGAATTGAAACTGACTTTGAGAATCAGATATCAAATGTCACAGGACATAGACGAAACAGTTGGTAGAGCATTGGAACAAAGTCAAAGACGTATTTGAACTATCCTGCAAGGAAGAAGTTGGACCATGCCAAAGACAAACAAAAACAAAGATTTTATTACACGTGGGTCTTGAAGAAAAGAGAAAGAAAAATATGGAAGGCAGCAATTAATAATACAAGGACTAAGACTGCGAAGATGGCGGCACAGTAAGAGTATGAATGGAAGAATAGTGAGGCAAAGAAGACCATTCAAAAGAACAAAAACACCTACTTTGAGGAATTAACAGAAAGAGCAGAGAAGGCGGCCTGCAGCAGTTGGCCATGTGAAAAAAGCCACCAAATTACAAAGATCCTCTCCGAGAAACAGAGTAAATCAGCAACATGATTGAAATATAGTTAAACTATTTTGGCTGGCAAAGAAGGGCAACCCACTTAAGACAGCTTTTAAACAGACAACCACCAAACGATCCTCCAGAGATTCCATACTGCCATATAGAAGACCAATAAACATTGTGCCTCCCTCGAAGGAAGAAATCTCAAACACAAATTTCATATATGAAGTCTTTCGGGCCAGACAACACTGCCAAGTAAGCTCTTAAAGCAGACATTCCAGCTATCGTGGATACACTTCATATCCTGTTTGATATATTCTCGAAGGTAGACAAGACCTCGGAGGAATGGAACGAAGGACACACTAATAAACTTCCAAAGAGAGAAGGTGACCTGAGCTAGTGTAACAATTACTGAAGTATCGAACTCTTATCTATATCAGGGAACGATTTTGCAAGTCATGATCAGCACAATAAAAGACGTAGCAGGACTGATCAAGAAGCAGTATTTAGAAAGAACAGATCTTGTGCTGATCAAATAACCACACCATGGATTATTGTTGAAGTCTGAGGAATGGACTCATCAACCTCACTGATATCGAAATGACCTTTTACAGTGTGGAATGTCAAGTTGTACGGAAGATGATGCGCCATTAATAATTAATTGTGGAATTCGAAAGAAAATAATCAACTTGGTAAGATTCTCATACAAAGAAACAAAATGCTAAGTCTTCCAGGAGGGTCGGTTATCAGGCCCATTTGATATCCACACAGGATGTATTTTTCACCCCTCTTCTTCATTCTGGCTATTGATCGGATAAAAAGGGAAACTTCCAAAGGTAGAAGAAAAAGGACTCATGTGGACACTATAGCATCAATTAGATGACCTCGACTTTGCTGGTCTCTCATATCCCATAGCCAAGCACAGACGCAAAGAAAAATAACAACCTCCCCTCCGAAATTACAATGACAAAACAACATAAACTCCAAACAAACAAACAATCAAACAAAAAAACAAAGGACGCACCTCAACGATCTCTCAAGAGCAGTCGGACTGAACGTTCATCCTGGAAAATCAAAGTACTTATGATTGGGAAAGCATCCAATGAAACAGTGTGGAAGAGAGACCATTTGACGAAGTTGAATTATTCACATACCCAAACAGAATCATTGACAACATAGCAGGAACAGATGCTGGCATCGTGTCAAGGTTAGAGAAAGCAAGAATGGCACTCAACTAAATAATGGGTAAAAAAGGCGACTAACATTTCAGTCCAGACAGAGGTTAGACAATTCGATTCAAACGTAACGTCAGTTCTGATGTATGCACATGAAGCACGGTCAATAAGATACAAACATTAATTTGTGAACGCATGCCTGAGGAAAAATTCTCGCGATCAACTGGGAGGACAAGATGAAGAAAGAAGAAGGGAAAGGAGTAAGACAGGCACCCATGGAGCAAGAACAAGGAAGGCGATGATGGAGGTTTATAGGGCGTACCTTACGAAAACGGCTAGGAACCACCACCACCTACAAGCATTGCAGGAACTCTGGAACCCGGAAAAAGGGGGGGGGGGTAGTTCAAGGGGAACATGGTGCAGATGCTCGGGTGGAGATAGAGAAAGAACAGGACATACATAGTAAGATCTGGTACAGGTGTCGCAGGACAGAGGAAAATAGAAATTGTTTGTCTGTGTGGGATATACCCCGAAATGGGTGAAGGGCCACGGTGAAGAAACTTTTCTTCGGAAGGGAATAATGAAAAACAGCAATAAAACGTAACTAAAAACAAAACAATATACACGACAATGAAAACTAACTAAACAAAACATAAAACACAAGACCAAAACAAACAACGAAGGTACCTGAAATATCCGACATTTGTCGTTTAACAAACCGAATGGCTGAAAAACTACAGAAGTGAAAAGTCAAAGTGACCCATGGATAACAGTGTCGTACAACTTACATAATAATAACTTCATGAATTCTCACAAATCTCAAATCCCCCCCCCCACCCCACCCCCCTTTTCCACGAAATCTCCAACATTGCCGTGACCCATTTAATCGCCCATACCATTTGTATCGAACTCATCTTAAGTTACACACATAAATAATTCGCACACCACCTTGGCACAGAAGTGTGCCCACGTTTAGAACTTAAGTAAGTGTGAAAAGCCATTCTAATGGGACACTTTGCAACGAGAGAGAACGTTACACATATAATTACAATGTATCGCGTTTTAACATAGCAATAGAGGGCAAGCTGTTATCGAGGGAATATATGTTAGGCGTTTACTGTAATAAGGGTACTCAGTGTCATCATTAGCACAAACGTATTCCTTCGTGCAGTTGCCGTATCACCTCGCTAAAAATAACAGAGGTGGCTTCCGCATCCATTGAAAGTTGGGACAGGCCTTAATCGAAGCGGATCTGACTGACTAGATCTAGCTAGCTTCGGCGTTGACGCAAAATTCGGTGTTATGAAACATGAAATAATCAGCGGAGATAATTTGATGTAAGGAAATAGTCAAGGAGCTGTTCGAATTTTACGATGCATTGATAAAACAATTATTTCCCGCTTCTGTAATTATCATCACATTTTTCTTGCTTTTTATTTGTTTATCTATTTTTTTTTTTACTATTTAGACAATTGCCTAATGGTGATTGTCACTCATTTTTGAAGCGTTCTTTAGTGGATATGGTAATCAAATATAATGTCTCTATCGTTTCTGACAATCCCAAATTTGAATCTTTTATAGCCATGTTAGATATTAATGAATTTTATTAATTTATTTTATTTCCTTTCTATTAAAGCCGATGGCCGAGGTAAAGTCCATAAAATATTGGTTTTGTTCAGAGGCAATGCTAAAGTGCAAGAGAATTATGATTCTATGAGTTTGAAAAAACAAAACAAAAACATAAGCAAAACAAAATAACAGAAGTAATAAAAATCTCTTTCTTGGCATAATTATATACATTTTTCATTCCCTTTGTGCAAAGAAGAATGCTTGCTGGATAAAATTGCTGACAATCTTTCAGTTCAGCAGCCGAAGTCGTGGAGTTGTGGTTCGTGTATTTAATTGTAATTCCACCGTGTTTGTAATTGATTTCAGTTCCCATTTTGTGACACCAAAAACGCCGCAATATTGGATTTTGCTTCTTTCAATCATTTGCTAAAAAGACTTTCTTCACATGTTTCTAATTGTTCTGCTCACATACCTTCTTCCGCCCAACCACCAACCCAAAGGAATTGATAGAAGTGTTACCAGAGTTGAGATATGACAAGATATGCAACAAAAGGTTAGGTAGACAACAAAAGCAGTGCATTTTAATTGCCAAAGTTGGCAAAGTAGACACTTCATGGATTCCTGCATAAAGAAGATTCCTGTTTTTATGAAGTGAAGAAGATAAACAAACATGAACCCAGTATGTTCTGGTCTCCTTGGGTATCAAAATTTAAGGCCGAGACACCTGTTCGACGGAGATTCTCAAAAGACCTGGTACTGTCTCGCTCTTTAAGAGTTTGCTATACACAGTACATATTTTCAAAAGACTCACCCGCTAAATATCTAGCTTGTTCTTCTATAAATGGTTCACGGTTGAAATAATGAGCAATCAATTCCTCTTCTATTTCTTTCGTCAACCACGAGGGAAGAGTCATATTATGCACCTTCTGTAATGAGTAAACAAAACCACAATAGATCAATTACTGTTATAAAATTGATATCGTATTACTCTAAATATAAGTTAATTGACTTATACTTTGAAAAACAAACCTTATATTTCATTACAATAATAAATCGGGACTAAACCGGACCACAATTGCATCCATTCGCCCTCCCCTCCCCCAACCCTACCTCCCTTACCTCCCTTAAGATGGCAATACACGACTACAGACGGAAAAAAAAAACTTTTTAAAAAGTTAATGACATAAAATCAAATTAAATTGTTTTATCTTTATTTTTACGTTGAGTTTTGTTGTTCTTTCCTTATATATTATAAAAAAAAAAGTTAATTTCAAAATGCAGACTATTTAATTTAAGGTGATGTTTATTTGCTTGACCACAGTTAAACGTCGGTCGGCTTTTAAGTGAAAGACAAGACCATTACTTAGTGATGCCGACAGAGAAAAAAGCAACGTTTGCTTATATTTTGTTACCATTTACATTCAGTAGAGGAAATGCTTATGTTTGAGAAAACAATACTTTAGATTCAACTTACTAGATGATAGATATTATCAGACAACTGTTGAAGGGTCTTGACATTCATCTCCATGTCTGTATGAAGGCTTAATTGAAACATTAAGTTCTGGAGAGTGGAAGAGCAAGGAAAAGTTAAATTTTCAACATCTTTTGTTGTTTAAAGATTAAGAATTCCCATTGTATTTGTGCAGTGTACTTAACTCACTTTATTCAATTATTGTTTCATTCTTATCAATAGCTTTTAATTGCATCAAAGAGCTTAAAGAGTATATTATGTTATAATTATATTATGTACTGTGAGCTCTCTTTTTTAAACAAGTGTAGATTAACTTAAGAAAACTATTGATATTATTGATTAGGAATAATAGACAAATTAATCTATTACAATTCATGAAATTGAAGAAAAGTTATCAGGTATGCTACTGATGAAATACGAGGACAGTTAGTGTAACAATCTTTAGAACTGAAAAAATCACCTTGTTTTTTAGAAGTTTTTGCTTGGAACCATGCAATGCCAAAAGTCCATTGCGAAGATCATCAACATATTGACACACTGTTGATGGGGATAATACCTGAAACGAAACACATCTCAAAGGTGTAAACGTAGGTTTTAATTTTAGTGGTAGCACAAACATTATTGCAAAAAGATCTGACGGAATTAAAACAGTCGTGACCATAATTTACTTTTAATTGTAACAGATTCTGTTCTGTAATACTGTCACTTACAGGTCAGAATAAAGATGGCAAATGAGATAGTTCTAATAAAGTATCGAAATTAACAGTAATATACTCATTATGATATCATATCATAATTATACTCAATATTTAGTTTTTAAAAAATGAAGGCAAAAAACAAAACAAAAAACAACTCCCAATCAAAACAACCAAACAAAAAAAACAACAACAAAAAACAACACAAAACCCCAAAACAAGAAAAAGAAAAAAGAAAGAACAACAAAACACAAAAGGAAAAATAAATAAAAAACATAAAACCTTTCCCACCCCTTCCCTCAAATAAAAACATGCAATAAAACATGAAACTGCTGATGGGTGGGGGTGGGGTGGGAGAGAGGTGAGGGTGGACGGGATAGAGGTTGTTGTAATCTGAGATCAGGTGGATGGAAATGTCACAGTGAACGCGGAGGCATTAAATAGAACTATGTCTCAATTATCATTTATCATGAAGAGGGGCTTACTCAATTTTCATAAATACTGAAATTTGTATCATTGCAAAGTAAATGAAAAAAGTTCATTAGAAGTTGCAGGCGTAGAGTAAATAAGCATTAAATGAAACAAATAAACGATAAATGAATTCATCGAGTTCGCGAGATTGGGTGTCGATTACTCGCGTTGATGCAGTTTCATCGCGTAGAGCGCTGGCTTACGTCAGACAGGTTAAATGTCAAATGCCAAATATTGTCTTCATCATAGAGGCACTTCCACTACAAGTCATAAGGCACGTTTCCATGTATACGTAATGCTTAGTACGTACTTAGTCTGTTTTCAGCAGCTTGTTCACAAAATTTCACAGAATTTCGTTCCAGATAATGTTCAATTAGTAATAGATAAATGAATAGACCTGGTGAGGCAAAATACTGCCATTTTTTATCCGTCCATGAAGGACCACAAAGAAATGCCACCATCTGTATTGACTTTTAAGAAAATAATACATCAAGTCCAATAATTGCGATATCCTCATCTTCGAGCTTCATCAATCTTCCTGTTTCAGTGTTTTGGCATATCGAGACAAGCAAGACCCCACAGCTCTGTGTCTACCAAAGACAATACGCATTAGTACGCATTGCGCACTACACATTAAATGTACATGGAAACACACCATTAGGGCACGTTTCCTTATGCTCAACGGGATCACTCGTCGCGCGCGATTGACGTCGCGCGCGATTGATGTCGCGCCATATTCGATTAAGTGCAATAAATAGAATCCGTTTCTGAAGCAGTTGGTATAATAATTAGTAATTACAGTCATACAATACAACTACGATATGTAAAATAATATAACAATTACATAAACCAATACATGAATAATATAATACATACCTCGATCCTCCATATCTCAAGTCCCACTTTCTGGCCTGCACCGTCAAACGCTGAATCCGAAGACATGACTAATGTGCTTTTTCAGATTCGGTAAATAGTTTCGCCAATAGAGAAAAAAAATTGATACCCGCCTCTGGTCACTCAATAATCGGGTCTCCTAGAGCTGACCATGCATGACATGGTCTTCAACTCTTAGTATTTTGATGGTCTTGCTATCTGTGTCTGTAAGTTGTTAAGGTATCAATGGCCAGGCGACAGATGGTCACATCTTTTTCTCCCGCACCATAACAAGTGTGATGATGCGTTTCGTTTCGTATATGACTCCGAGGGCAAATTTTTATGAGTCTTTTAAAGCATTGTCATTAAGATTGGCATCTGCTGATGACAGGGTTCATGTCGTTAACATGTCAATGTGCCAACCATGTTACATATACACAATCGCATTGCTCTCTAAACAAACGCTATATTAGACTTCACACCACTACTACTGCGAATGTCAAAACAACCCAAAAAAAAAACAAAAACAAAAACAAACCAAAAAAAAAAAAAAAGGAAAAAAAAAGGAAATAAGGAAAAAAATCATAGCCCGTGTCATTCAGCCCTGACAGTTTTATTCATTTAAAGGTAAATTTCATGGATCCACCCATACATACATGATGATCATGTTAGGCCATGGGTCTCTTATTACAAATTACAACAAAGTTAAATTAAGAAGCTATAAGTGATGACAGATGGAGAGATATGTTGATCGCATTCGAATATAATTATGTCTGCCACGACTATGGAGGTGATACTGTGTTCAGCCATAACAAGCAACTCTATACTAAGCTCTGGGCATTTTCGTGTTTCTTGTATCGGTCTTAAAACGATTATATCCGGATATACGTTTAAACCAAAGAGCCACTATTCACAAACGTTTTTAACCAAGCCATATTCTGACGTTAATGTTTCAATCGCTGATGACTGGCGCCAAAAAAAATGAGCCCTAAATTGATTTTCACTTCAATTTCATGAATTTAAAACTGTAGAAGATAATTCCAATAATGATATGAAGACAAAACTTACTTCCGGCTTGAGCCACGTTTGTGAATAACACTGCTGAACCACTATTTACAAACGTATTTAGACAAGCCATCTGACGTAAATGCTTCAATGACCGATGACTTCGAGTTTGAATAGAAGAGTTCCGTTTGCGAGAGGTGGCTCAGCACTATTCACAAACGTTTGTGAATAGTCACTTTGTTTAAATAATTTATTTCTCAACCTCTCATAAATTTTCATGTGCTTTTAAAGGTGAAAATCTAAATTTCGGACGTTTTTGTCTCATAAGTTTAATCAGTATCCTATACAGCACTTCAGCTTAAACAATTTTCACTGCCTCGATATTTATTATACACAAGACAAAAACTGGCGCTATACAAAAGTACCACAGCGTCCGTGGGAGAAGCAATAAGCGAGTTGCCAAATGAAAAATGCAATTCCAAATGTTCAAGGAACATCTGCCGGAAAGCTGACAGAAGGAATGAGAGGTTATCACCCAGCTATGCGTCATTGGTTCACCCTTGCCCTTGATCACCGTAAACAAAACAGAAAAAGAGTAGGGAGGAAAGAAAGACAATCAAGGACATACATCGGAGTCATTGAAACAACAGTTGGGGGTGTGTCCGAACTTGATCAATAGATAAGTAAAATAAAACAATATGTTATAATTGGAACAGAACCCTGGCTGTCTGATGGGATAGAAAGATTGGACAAGGGAGAAAATATACAATGCGTACGTCCAAAAGGATATAATTAGAATTGCTTATTGGCCATGTAATACAAAGCACTGAATAATGAATTTACACAGTGGAAACTAAGCCTTAGGTGAATACGTTAGAGCAAAATGGAATGACGCATTCGGCTTCGTATCTTTCAATGCAACGAGACTTTTCACCACGATATGAAAAGCCAGTCAAATACGTTAAATCCAATTCCAAGCAGTATTTGCTAGAAGCGACTCTAGTGAGACGTTACCAGAATTAC
>JBBPCV010008902.1:0-15133 GCA_037974505.1 Plocamopherus tilesii
CTCTCTCTCTCTCTCTCTCTCTCTCTCTCTCTCTCTCTCTCTCTCTCACACACACACACACACACACACACACATTGATAATAATGTGTTGATTATCTAATTAACAACGAAAAAATCAATCTTTAATTCCAGACATCACCAACATTTACAAGTCGATGAATGACCTTGAGAAGTTGTCCAAGACGGTCAAGGACATCCTGGACTGCCGCATCGAGGCTGTGCTTCAAGACATGTCCATCACTGCCCTCTGTGACCTGCCGGAGGAGGAAGCCGTCACTGCCGACAAATTCTTGGAAATGACAACAAATATAGTGGACTCGGCGGCACAGTACCTTGCAACGTAAGTTTGTTTGCTTTTTGGTTGTTGTTTTTGTTTGTTTTGTTTGTTTTTTGTTATTTTTTGTTGTTGTTTTTTTTTTTGTTGGGGGTAGATTGTTTTTTATAAAAATAGACCATTTAATTTATAACCATTTGTCGGAATCTCTAACCGTACTCTCATTTACCAAAATCACTTTGCATCTATCTACAGCGTTTACTCTACTTTACATGTAGAATTTATTTGTTGACAATTTCTTTCTTTCGTTCTTTCTTTCTTTATTACTTTTTAAAAATGTTTTCACCCGATCACAAGGATCTACACGTATTTTTCTTGCCAGTAAAAATCATAAATGAGCTCCCTGAAAATCTTTCAAATAAAAAATCTAATATTATTATACGCAATTTTTGACTGCCAAACCATTATATCGTTTTAAATAAATAAGTCTTATAACCTCCAAAGATATTCTCTGCCGATTTATCAGTCTAGTTCTGCGGGAAATGACAGCTTACTTTCTTTTTTTTTTTTTACTGTGAGCTAATGTATAATATCATCCACCACTAAATCGGAACAAAGAATTCTGTGCAATGTGGTAACAACAACAAAAAACTAAACACAAAGCAAAAAAAAAAAACAAAACAAAAAAAAAACAACAACAAACAAACAAACAGACAAAAAACAAAAAATAACAACAATGTTTTTCCCTGTTACACAGTCAGAGCCAGCTTGTGGAAACTGCCGTCAACGAACTGGTGGACACGCTGAGAGGCAACCTGATGCCCGAGGAGAGGACGGGTCTGACGGCAGACGAGGGCTACCCTTGTGCCCAGCCGGACACCAAGAACAAGAAGCAGAGATGCCAGGAATGTCAGCCGTGCTGCTACTACAGCTTGTTGAACTATTTCACTCAGAGGAACACGGAGGCTCTCGTCAAATGTAAGCTTCTAGATGGCTAGACATGGTTAGGGCGGGATGAGATTAGATAAATTATGCATTGATCGCTTTATGTTTGGCTGGATCTTTTAAGCTTAAATATTGTGTGTAGTGTGTAGGAAGAAAAAAGTGATTCTGTTTCAACTACTTACTTGGGATAATGTAGTCATAAAATGGATATAGGCGTTGCTCAATTATCAAATTAGTGATGATAAATAATAATAGTGATGACAACAATAACAACACCTACAACAATAATAATGATGATGATGATGATGATGATGTTGACGATGATGATGATGATGATGATGATGATGATGATGATGATGATGATTGATGCCATAAAAATCATTCCTTTCTATTTATAGGTACACGTCTGTCTCTCGATGCCATCAAAAGGAGGCTACAGGCCAACCGTTACGCCATTGGTGACGAGTCCCGTGAGGACACGAAACCCCCTCTTTTCCGTGTTGACGTTGTTTTGGAAATTCCTAACGTTGTCATTCGACCCAACCTCGACGACCTCCAGCACACATTGAGTAAAGGCGTGCAGATTATCTTGAAGGCGTCGCAGAACATGAATTCTTGGGAACATCAAATCCTTCATCAGAGACAGCAACAGAAAGTAAGACAAGATTCCATCAAACTCTGATAAATTCTGTTGAACTTCATGACATGACAGCATAGAAATGAATGTTTATATAGAAAAATGTTTATCTATTTTCATTTCAAACTTATTTATTACAATGCGTAAAATTAATATTTGTAGCAAATATGATTGAAATATAACTTAATTTAAAAAGCAAAAAGAAAAAGAAAAGAAAAAAAAGTTATCTCAAGCAAGAATAGGATCAAGTAGAATAAGTATAATTTATGCAAACAAAATTTTACATAATGTGTTGAAATTATAATTGAAAATAGAAAATTACTCTATTTACAGTCCTAAAATAATCTGTTACTCTCTTTCAAGACCTCAAGGTCCATAGTCCATATATATTGTATAATGTTCATAATGAGATATTACATAATTTGAAATCTGCATAGCATATACTAATGCTATTGACTGCTCTTAAATTTGTGAGAAATAATCTTTCAGGAGCTTTGATCATTGCATATACATATAAAAATAATACATGTATATAGTTTTAAACATCTAGTTTTAGACCTTGAGTTTCAGTTATTGTAAAATTGTATTTCTTCTTATCAAGTAACTTGACAATTATTGTAAAATATGTAAAACACTTTTTTTCAGGAGCTTGAGTTGCTGGCTTTGGAGGAGAAAGAGGAAGGTACTTTGAAAATGCCGACTTCCACACAGATCAAGCCTCTTCACAAGGTGAGGGTTTTAAGAAGGAGGCATGGTAGGGGAGGGGGAGGTGTTGGAACAGACTGACATCACTCAATAGTGCTTTGAGTTAAACAAGACAGTATAACATGCCACAAAGTAGAACATGAAATGATGGCATAATGAAACATACAACAGAATGAAACATGAAATCATAAATATATCAAAACTTGTAACAAAATAAAACATGAAACAATGACAAAATAAAGCATGTAAAAAAATGAATTATGAAATGATGACATAATAAAAAATGTAACAATGTAAATCATGAATGATGACTTACCAATACATGTAACAAAACAAAACATGAGATGAGATGATAACATGAAGCCATGTAACAAAATAAACCATGAGATGATGACATACCAATTCATGTAACAAAATAAAACATGAAATGATAAAATATAACAACATGTAACAAAATAAACCATGAGATGATAACATATTAAAATAAGTAACAAAATAAAACATGAAAGGATGATATAATGAAGCATGCAACACAATTTTTCTTTGTTCCCAGATCATCAGCGAACACAAAGACATTGCCAAGATTGTCATCCAGCTCAACTCCATCATCAGCACTTTCAAGGGAGATGTGCAAGAGTCACTGGACAACTTCACTGGCTACTCCGAACTCTGGACTCAGGTGAAATTTTGCTTTTCAATTTTGATACCGCTGCTATCATCAATGAGTTTTTTATCATCACCATCCTCATAATATCATCATCATCATCATCAGCATCATCATCATCATCATCATCCTCATATCATCATCATCATCACCACCACCATCACCACCACCACCATCATCATCATCATCATCATCGTCATCATCATCATCCTCATCATCATCATCATCATCATCATCATCATAATAGTAATATCATTGTAGTTGTTGAAAATATTTTTTTGTTTGTTTTTGTTTTAAGTCTTTGAATCTATGGACATTGAATCAGGATGAATCAGAATGATTGAATGAAAGATAAAAATCAGTTGTGAGGGTGCTTATTGATGGCTAATATTTTCTATTTTCTAGTTATGCCTTACTTTGCTTTCCTCTTTAGGAACCAGAAACCAAGGTGAAAGAGTTTATGGCCAAGAAGCCCATCATGTCTGAGATTGAAGCCCAGATCAAGTACTACCAGGTCATTTTCAATTATTTTTTTCACTATCAAAGTTATTTTCATTGGTTGAAAACTTTAAAAAAATATCTCTTAAACAGTAATCAAGCTCATTCTCATTTTTCTTGTCATAAATTAGATAAATTAATTTCCTTTTAAAACACAGCGGAAAATGTTTCATTATCAGCAAATAATAAGCTTAATATGTTGGGGAAGCTAGTTGATGCAATTAAGATTTAAACATCCATTATTAGTGCTCTAAGACCACGAAAGGTATATTTCAAGAAAAATTACATGTATTAATTTAAACAATGAAATCTAATTTAAAGTAATCTATTTCTCCACAGAAACTTGAAATGGATATTGAGGAAATCGTTCCCAGCTTCAGAGTCGGCTCCGTCATTTTCCTCACTGAGCAACTGCGAATGTCACTGGTGACGGAGACTAGGAACTGGAAAATTGCCTACGCCAAGGCCCTCAACGAGAAGTGTGGACAGGAGATGGATCAAGTCACTGACTTCATTGACAGCTTGATGAAACGCCTGTCAAGACCCATCAAAGACTTGGATGATGTGCGTGCTTCAATGGCTGGGCTGAATGAGATCCGAGAGAACGAGATCCGCATCGATATGACCATCACACCCATTGAGGAGACCTATGCGCTGCTGAACCGCTACAACATCTTCTTCAACGATGGAAATGCTGAGAGAGTGGATTCCCTGTCTTATGGCTGGAAGAAGCTGATCACTCAGGTATGGATAACGTACCTCAACATAAACTGTTTTGTGTGTGGAATTTTCTTTTTTTTTTCAATTTACTGACCACTTTCCAACTAAGTCTCGTAATATACTATATAAATACTACCAGTTCCATAAAAAAAATCCCAACATATTTATTTCCAAAAGATTTTTAATTATTTCACACACACATGCACACACATACACACACACACACACACACACACACATGCACACACGCACACGCACATACAAAAGCATATATCATGCCCCTTTCTTTCCTAAATCACAAACATACCCTGTGCCCTCCTACCTTCCTAAACCTCACACAAAAGGGGAAAACGAACAGAATATACTCGTATAGTCACCCTGAAAAAAAAAAAAAAACCCAACTAAATTCAAGCTCTAATTAATCAACTTTTGCTTTTACCCTGTGTGGCAAATTTTGTGTACATTTGCACTTTTACAACATCTCGTCTTTTTCTTCCTTATTCAATGGCAAGTTACAGGCATTCTTGCTTCAATGAGTTTCCACCAGAGTAGACTATCTTAATCTTATATTTTCAGCTTCAATCTCAACTCAGCTTTTCTTTGAGACAGAACTATGCCATCATTATGTCTAAAACTGTTAAATAGATATTTTTTGTTTTGTTTTTTGTTTTATTTAATTCTGGGGGGGTAATCTTTGAAATCTTTGAAGAACAACTAAAATGCTGCTCGTGTTTTTGTATGTCAGAAAAGAAAAATTAAATAAAAGTAAGAATACATTGAATACAAAATATATCTATGTAAAATATCATTTTAGCATTTGCCGAGTGTTGGGGAATCTGAACATCACATTTGCTTAAATTTAAAGCACTTGAAGTAGTTGAATCCACCAAGTTAAATAATTAAATCTGTGGTATAGAATAGGAACAGACTGTCATTTTATGTCATCATGACATCTCTATTGTAATCATGCGTTTCCAAGCATGATGGGGAGTATAGTGTTGGTGTAATCTCATTTTATATATAATATATGTGTGTGTCTGTTGTGTGTATATGTTTGGGTGTGTGTTTGCCAGTAACCACAATGTAATTTCTTGTTCAAGAAATGGTAAACTTACAATGAATCTCATCAAATAATCTTATCGTAAAGAAGTGAGAATGAAATAAATATGCAATAGAAACATTGATGTTGAGAAGAAACAATAGAATTTGTTTTCAAGGACTCTTAATAAAATCATAACATTTTTTTGCCACTTTTTCCCAAATTTTGATTTTCTTTTGTACGTTTTTACCCCAGCTGCAGCGACTAACATTTTGAAATAGATGTTTCCACTAATACACAAAAATATACCAAGCTATCTACGGCATCAAAAGTATGAGGAAAGAAAATCAAAATTTTGTTTGTATTGATAGAGACTTTTAACAATAAATTTTGTTAGTTCTTTCTTTATGTTGGATTCTCCTTGATGATATTTTGTTTTTCACATTGCAAGACTTACACCACACCAGTCTTTCAGGACTGTGTATAGAAAAAAAATGAAGAAAATGATTTTCAAATTCACTATAAATGTTCTTATGAGACAAGGAAGTTGGAAAAAGGAAGAAAAGAGAACAAAAATGTAAAAAAAAAAACTTCACAAAACAACAGCAACAAACACAACAGCAATAAGACAAACAACCAACAAATAGACATTGGCATAAAAGAACAATAACAAAACAAAACATCTCCAAATCAAACCCCCCCCCCCCCTCCCCCCCACAAAAAAAAGACCCCAAAAAACTAACAAAAAAGCCCAATAATGAAAAAAGAAGAAACAACAATAGTAATAGCAACAATAGCAACAATAGCAACAAAGCCTCAACAATCAAACAAATCATATTTTTCTATTGTCTTTTTCTTCAAATGTGTGTATATTGTTTGGCTTTATGTGGTTGCAGTCAAAATATTCCTGGCAGGACTGCAGTATAAGGTAACAATTGTAGTTACGGGCAATTTACCAAATAGTTCAAAATAGCATGTATCATAATATATCATATTGAGAGCTTTTTCTTAGGAATTTTAACAAAGAGTAGATTATGCTACTATCTTTTATATTTTTAGATTACATAGATTTTTATTCATTTTGGCTTTTGTATTAACTTTTTAATCTAATGAGCAATTTTAGTCATAATAAATGCACTCATTTTGCCAGGAACACTGTCTCATGATGGTGTCTGGAATTCTCTTTAAAAATATAAATAAAGCAATCATACCCATGTACATGTATTTTCTCTCCTTAACACTACTTCTTGCATTCCTCATCTCTGTCTTTGACTGAAGGGGTTTTAGGTTTCAAAATAGTCAGGAATCCATTACTGTGGGTTGTTGTTTTTTTTTGTTGTTTGGTTTTTTTTTTAAGTTTGTAATCTATGTGTAAGTCTTTGTTGTTTTTCTTTATATATAACACTTAATTCCATGACAATTGGATTTAAAATTGGCCCTTAATCTTTTTAAACCTTTTTTTTTTTTTTGGGCTAATCTCAAACATTTCTTGTTTTGATTTCTTCTTTTTTATTGTTTATTTTAGTTCCATGTCTGATTTTCAGACATGGATGCCTTTAATGTCAATTTTTTTGTTCATTTTTGCTTTTGATTTTTGGTGTTTTGGTTGGGTTTTTTTTTAAAGATTAGTTTTACAATAATTCAACAATTTAAGAGCTTGTCAGAATATAATATAAGATCATTAAAACATTCTACTGCTCATTTTATTTGAGCACTAGCTTTTCCGTCATCGTCTAAGGCATGCTATTGTTGATGATTTTAACAATTTGACAGAATTACTTAGGTAAAATTACTTTTAGAAATTAGAGACAATTTCCATTTGATTATTATTGCATCTTTTATTTGTCATAATTGAAAAAATATCAGTTGTAAAAATTTATAAGAAAGAATGTGTGAAGCATTTAATTCAGATATATAGATACACCACTTTCCAATTTTGAATTCATTCTAAATAACTTAATAAAGTTTAGAATAAAAGTTTCAAGACCATTAAATAATTACATTTGATCTTTAAAAAGAAAACAACACACAAGACTCCTCTGACAATAAATCCTAAATTCCCCATTTTCGACTGTTCTTTTTGCAAGCTCCATCAAAATGTATTTGAATGAAAATAATTTGACATATTTTAAGTCTTAGAAATCAATACAATGAAGCCACAATAACTTTCACATTATGACAATTTATCTTTTTTTTAAAACATTTACTTTATCAGAATTAACTGGTATTCACTGTTCTATTATATTGAGTGTAAAATCACATGAATTTTGCTCTGTAGTTACTCTTTTATATTTGCACGTAAGCTCTGCGTTGATTAGATCATTACTGTTTTTCCACATAGGAAAATTGTGGTGAAATATTGAATGTAAGGGATATTTAGTTGGTACGTATATTCTTCCTTTCATGAATGAAAGAAAATACTTTTTAGACCCAAATGATTTTTTAGACTTGACAATATGAAAAAAAAAATTAGTAAAATTAAAGACAGTTTATTTATTCAAGTCCCATGCAAATTATTCCTCTTATGCTTTTTATTAGATTGTGCTTCTAACATTTTTGTCTTTTAAAAATTGTTTTCATTTTCAAAATTTTGTCTTAGCCTTTTGATTAGTGCATGAAAATCTGAAACTGTTAACTATACAAGAAATTATTTCTTTATGCCAATTAAACTGGTGTGGTATTTGTAAGATAGCTATGCATTCAATGAATTCATTATCTCAATTTTTTAAACTGTCAGGCTACCAACATCCAACAACATCTCCTGCAAATCCAACCAGCTTTCAAGTCAGATTTGCTCCAAGGTGTGGAGCAGTTTATCATCGACAGCAACGAATTTATATCATCATACGATACATCGTACGTATAATAATTTTATTCTCATTGACAGCTACGAATTTGTACCATCATACGATACGTCGAACGTATAATGATTTTATTCTCATTGGCAGCAATGATTTATATCATCATATAATATGTCGTACGTATAATTTTATTCTTATCTGCCTCATCTTCTTCTTCTGACTTTTCGTATTTGCAGTCATGACTGTAAATCATTGAATTTTTGTCTCCACCTGCTCTTTTGCTGTCTCTTGTGCTGTTGCTAAACTTATCACAACCTCAATTATTTCCAGTATATGAGATAAAAGAAAATATCCAGTAAAACTCTGGTAATTTTTACCAATGGTCTTTTGAAATTGCAACTGTTATTAGTTGGTAATTTTTACCACTGGTCTTTTGAAATTGCAACTGCTATTAGTGAAACCTTTTTCATCTGTTTGCCATCAGTGGACCCATGGAAGACGGAATTCCACCCCGCGAAGCTTCTGATCGTCTGAATATCTACCAAGCGCGATTTGACGAGCTGTGGCGTAACTATGTTACCTACTCTGGTGGTGAGGAGCTGTTTGGCTTGACAGTCACCGAGTATCCCGACTTGATGCGCATCAAGAAGGAGTTGAACCTCCTCCAAAAATTGTACCAGCTGTACAACGCAGTGTTGGAGAATGTCAATGGCTATTATGACATTCCATGGTCTGATATTGACATTGAGAAAATCAACTCAGAGCTCTTAGACTTCCAAAACAGGTAAGGGCTATGCACATAAGCTTTAATCTGTAGATTGAATATTTCTAGGTTTTACTTCCTATCTTTACTATGGACACGGATAAGGTAGGAGACTGGATAAAGAAGACAATTTTGTAAGGCTTGGCAACGGACAAAGGAAAGAAAAAATTCTAAGAGAATGATTATGGATGTGACAACATCACAAAGTCATTTACAGAAGCACTCCAAAATGTGTTCATTCAAGCTGTTCTGTTCAGCATCACCTTCTTTGTCTTCCCATTGCAATTCTGTAGCATATCTTAGGATCTATTAATACTACTTTGTACTATATAAGGAGTACAACACTGTCATTTTCAGCAGTTTGTTTTTACCCCTTCAATATGAATCAAATGCCTTTATCGATTATTTTTCTTTTACTGTTTTCAATGTCCTTACTGATACAATATAACTGTTCCTCTAACAATGACTTAATAGGATCAACATGTTAAAAAAACAAAGTGAGGCCGGTGGATCTCTTCAGAAGGGGCAGTCCAAGTAATTTGACTTTTATTGTTTTCTCTTTTTCCCTTTTTCTCTTCTTGATCCTTGCATTTCACAATATCTCCTTTACTAAAAATTTAAAAAGAAAAGAATTGCTGTATTCGAGTCAAATAAGAATGTAATGATACATTAAGAATAGCATTTAGGGTATAGAATCCAATATATATACACATAAAGACAAAAAGTGTGTTTGTTGGCCCACAAAAAATCAAATTTGGTCACATCACTGACATGCCCTCATTTGACATTGGAATATTGATAAGTATGACTTCTCTAATGACTTCTCTATCTTAAATACCATAGATTGAAAATCCTACTCTTAAATTTCTTGTTTTTAAGTGCCAAATTCATATCAAAACTCATTTAAAATATTGATATAGAAAAATAATTTTCCATTTTCTATATATTTTCAATCATTTTTGTAGTCATTGTAAATTATGATTTATTCTTGCAAATTCATTTGATGTAATTGTATCTTTGCATGATAATTTATCATCATAAAAAATTTTTTTACATTATTGATTTGATTTTTAAAGTCACATTTCCTACTATCATATGGTAAATGTATCACCAATTTTGAATGTCCAATCCAAAACTAGTGTTACTGTGGTGTTGTAAATGTTATTGCATCTTTTCACAAATAGACTTCTTACTATTTTTCTTACACCAGCCGATCAACAGAGAACCATTGTTCATGTCTCAATATATACAAAGTTGTTTTATTTCAATTGATTTTATCATCAAATTTTCATTATTTTTAAGTAAGGCATTTTCCATTAAATTTTCCTCTTGTTTTTGATCACAAGGAACTTTTTCCACTTTATTATATATATATTTTATATATTTTATATTTGATTATAGAGACCCTACATTGATTTCAGTCATTTTACTTTTTGCATAATTTTGCATTCATTTAATGAAATTTCATTGGGGCATTTAAAGGTTTTCAACCTATAACGCCCTTACTTTTGATATGATATAATATATGATATATATTTTACTTCTTGAAAATCAGTTGAATCATAAGTTTCAAAAATAAAAAAAGGATGTCAATAAAACCAAAATATGTATTTTTTTAAAATCTATACATACAGTATAGACTTTTATTCTATAGTAGATTTGTTATTAATTGTAAAAAGGACTTAAATTTCTTTCAAACTCTATTTTAAATTTCTTATGAATTTATCTTTCGTCTCCCAAATATATATATTTATATACATTTATGTTAAAAAGTAGTTACTTTTGGAAATACTTATATTGAAGGTACCACAGTTTTTCAGGAAGGATATTAATTATGAATATATTGTATCTTTTTCTTTAAAGAACAAAGGTTGGTTGTTTTTTTTGGGGTTTTTAATTTGCTATGGTGATATACCTTTCAAAGCACTTTCCTGTCCACTTTCTTGGCAAGTTTTATTTTGTAAATAAATATCAGATTTGATTTTAACTGAAATTGATGCCAGCTTTTGCCTCCCTCTGCATGCAGATGTCGCAAGTTGCCTAAAGCTCTGAAAGAATGGCAAGCCTATGAGGATTTGAGGAAAACCATCGACGACTTCAATGAGACTTGTCCGTTGCTCGAAATGATGGCCAACAAAGCCATGCAGCAACGTCACTGGGAGAGAATTGCGCAGATCACTGGACATTCCTTTGATGTGGAGTCGGAAGGTTTCCTGCTGAGGGATTTGATGAAGGCTCCCCTCTTGCAGTATAAAGAAGATATTGAGGTAGGTGACTAAGTGGTTGTTACCAAATCAGTTTCAGTTGATTTATGATGTGAAATAAAAGAAGAAACTTTGAGACAACGAATGATGATTGAAAGAACTGGGCAGAAGATGGATAATAGAATACATGTAATCACATAAGTAAATTCTTCCTAAAATTTAAGCTTTCGTTAATGAAAGTAATCTTATGTGTAGATCAAAAAAAGATAACACGGTTGGTGATTTCAATTATGCTCATTTTTATTATGAATGATTTGTTTCCTTGTGTGATACCCTCTGTTTGTTGTATTGTTTGTGAAAATGTCATTTTACAGCCTACTGCGTCTGTTATTTCTTTTTATTGGGAACTTTCATTTTTATTTATCTTATTTAGATACTTTATATAAATCAATGGATTAGAGTAAATATATTCCTCTAGCATCGAAGATAAAACTGGCTGTTGGTAGCACTAGCTGACCTTTGCCGATCTTCCCATCAGTTAGTTGGCTATTTTCCCCAATCAGATAAACAGCTCCAGGACAAGAAGCAAGCAATTTCTTAAATGGATGTGATGTCAAGTGATTTTTAAAAAACCCTAAAAAAACAACAAAACATTTATATATATATATATTGCTTTGACTGTTACCTTTCATGTATTTTCTCTCAGGATGTCTGTATCTCAGCCGTCAAGGAGAAGGACATCGAGGCTAAACTCAAACAGGTCGTCAATGACTGGAGTGCCCAAACTTTCCAGTTTGGAAACTTCAAGAGCAGAGGAGAACTCTTACTCAAGGGTACTGTAAAACAATATTTGTACTATTTTGTAAATATTTGCATTTGTAATATGTATAATTGTTTGTTTGCTTGATGTATCTTATTTGTCCCACTATATTCATGAGAGAGTATTAAATTTATATTGATAATTTTATGGTTTTGCAGGGTAAATTAAATTTGAGTCTGAAACATCCAGTCTCAGGTTTTATGAAATTGTAAGTTGAGTGAAGTTGTTGTTGTTGTTACTTTAAATATCTCATCACCTCATGACATGTTTGATCTTTCTAAAAGGTGACACAACCTCTGAGACAGTGGCCTTGATGGAAGACAGCTTGATGGTTTTGGGTGCTTTGTTGAGCAACAGGTACAGTTTTAGACATTTCTCTCTTTCTTTATTTCTTCCTTTCTTCCTATCTTTCTTTCTTTCTTTTTTTCTATCTCTCTGTCTTTCTTTCTTTCTTTATTTCTTTATATCCTTCTTTCTTTCTTTCATTTTTTCGGGGGGTTTTTCTATTGTATTTGTTTCTGTAATTCTTTTATTCTTTCTTTTTTGAATTTCTGTCTTTTTTTCTTTTTGCATTGCTGTCTTATGATTGTTCTTTTTATGTGACTATTTCTGTTTCATTTTTTATTTAATGTCCACTGTATGTTTCCATCCCATGAAATTCCTCCTAATGTATTCCAGGTACAACGCACCATTCAAACCAAAGATCCAGGAGTGGGTACAGAAATTGACAGGAACCACAGAGATCATTGAGAATTGGTTGATTGTCCAGAACTTGTGGATTTACTTAGAGGCTGTGTTCGTAGGAGGTGATATTGCTAAACAGCTTCCACAAGTGAGTACATGACTGGGAAGTTAAAGAGTTGGAAAGATCAATGAGTCGATGACAATGAAAATCAATCAAATTGCACTTTTTTTTCTGCTGAGTGTGACTTTAAAATTATCAAATGCATATTTGGCTCTCTTTTGATAATTACTAAAAAGATGAAACATAGTAAAAGTATATGAGATAATTTTCTTTTTCAGATTTGTTCCTTCTTCAGATAAATACTTGAATTTTTTTTGTTTCAAAACGTAAACATACTTACGAAACATTTTAGCTATTAATATACAAAACCCTCCCCCCTCAATCATGCATGTTTTCTTCTTTGACTATTTTAGAAATCATTTAATGTTGTTAAAAATATTTGAAAATGAATCCTCTCACCAAGTTCCTGTGATTTAACACAATTTTTTTTTATAACTTTTCAAGTTTCTGATTGTCACCAGTATTGTTTTCCGTAATATTGTGTCAATTACAAGAAATTTGACTCTAAAAATATTTTTCTTACCTCTGATTAACACATTTTCTTAAAGACGTGGCCACAGGTACGAAGTTTTTGTAGTTTAGTATCACCATTGGCTAGGAAAATGATGAACATCAAAATACATTCTCACATCCAAATACATTCTAATGTGCTTCTGATTAATTTAAGGTGCATTGTAATCTTGGTTAAATTTAAGCTGGAGAGCAAAAATGTTGAATCCTCATACCATTTGAGATGGCACATCATCATTTTGTTTTATTTTATATTAAATAAAAGTTGCTCTGTGTATTGGATTTATATATAGAACATAGAGTGATAAATTGAAATGTAGTCTGATCAGATTTCAGGGATGATGGGAAATTATTAGCTCAGAATGGAAAGCAGGGAAATCGCAAATAAATACAATTATTTTTATTGGAAATCTGTCATTTGAATGACGGTTGTTGTGAAGATTGTTGATGGTGGGAGGATTAGAGCATAACAAGGAGAGTATGAATGTTCTAATTTGAAAATGATGCAGAAAAGATGATAGAAAGATCTGAAGTCAGGATAACTATGCCATGTAAATTTAGCTTTTGTGTTTTTTGTTATATCATCAATCGTTTCATTACTTGAAATCCATTATTCATTCACTGCTTGTAGGAATTTGTATGTGAAATTAGCTGTAAACACATTCACAAACAGTATTCATTCTTAGCCAGATTTTAAAATCTAAATAAGACTTTTTCTCTGTTACTTGAAAAGTATATTGAACTTCTTTTCTCATACCAATTATACCATATTATGTATGTAAAGTAAATAATCTCTTCAAATATGTTCTGCAATTTCTGAAAAAAATCGAAAATTGAAATAAGAAGAAAAATGTCATGTCAGTTTCAGTGGAAAGAAAATGCTGCAACATTCAATGTATACACACACAAAAAAATGCTAAACCACATGCACACACAATTGTAAACATAAAAAGTAACATGCTACAACACATACATGCACACACACACACACACACACACACACACACACACACACACTCAATTGTATACATTAAAAATACAATGCTTCAAAACACACACACACAGACATACACATATACAATTGTATATACTAAAAGTAAAATGCTAAAATACACATACACACGTACTCAAATGTATATAAAAATCCAAACTCACCACATAATGACATATTTTTCTGCTTCAGTGATTTCTGTCAGGAATACCATGTACTTTCTACTAGGATTTCTAAAACCTTTATGCAATTTTTTCTCTGATTTCTGAAAACTGTGTGTAATTTTCAAACTCTCCTTAAGCCATGGATGAAGGTAGGAGAGTGTGACAGAATGTGATCACACTTTTGGTTTCTTTGCTGATATGATCTTCTTTTTTCAGATCTCACATACATGTATTCGCTATTCTTCTCAAATGAACACTGGAACTGTAATATTACAAGCTTTGAGACGTTTTTTTTTCTTCAAAATTTATCAATACATGTATGACATATTGTTTTTGTTTATAAAATATTGTCTATAAGGTAATTAGGTAATATTCGTCCTTTTATCTTTGTTGAATTTTCATCTTTTTGTCACAATTTTTTGGTCACAGCATGATTATATATATTGCACTTAATGAAATTACTACTATGAGTGGTAATGCAAATGTAAAATCACTCAAGATTTTCAAAATTGCCTGCGTTTTGTGTTATTCTGCATTTGTAAGCTTTGTGCAGAATAGGAAAATGAAAAGGTTGGGATAATTTTTCTTTCTAA
>JBBPCV010008903.1:0-10322 GCA_037974505.1 Plocamopherus tilesii
AGAGAGAGAGAGAGAGAGAGAGAGAGAGAGAGAAAGAGGGGGAGGGAGGGAGGGAGGAGGGGGAGAGAGAAAGATAGAAGGCAGTCAAACAGACAGATAGGTTGACAGACAAACACCGAGACAGTCAGAATATCATATATTTATTTTAGATAAATACAATATCATTCTATATCTCCTTATCATTGTGTTATCACCATGACGAAGGCGTTTGGAGCAGAGCTTTTAGATCTAAGATTCAGTCCGTAGCCCAAACACAATGGCTATCAGGGCAAGAGTATTGACGCCAGCACTACTCATAAAAACGGCAAACCAGCCAAAACGATGCAAAAGAAAGTCAGCGGCCCCTGGAGCAGTTAGACTTAGTACAACAGTCGAAGTCATCATAAGAGCGTAGTTAGCCGCAAATTCTTCTTTGCCAAACATCTTCAACGTCAGCACTGGGAAAACCAGGTATACGGCGGTCACCAACGCGCCGAATAGGCACGTAAGGGCTCCGAAAAGCCAACGGTTTATCTGTGGGGTGAAGTAGTAGAAGGAGCAAAGCAGGGACATGGCAGCGGTAAGAATGGTATGCGTTTGTTTGACGCCAAACTTGCCCATAACAAAGGCCCACACAAGCCGGAACGCAACAGCAGAAAATAGAAGTGACATTCCTAGATGCGTTAGATAGTGGTCGTCATGAATCCATAGTTCTCCAAACATCTTATAGAAATTAAGAATGAAGTAGTAGGAGCTGTCATTAGCAAACATACAGAACCAAATTATGTAGAAGGTGGGTTTTTTCAACATCTGCAGCGGGCTCAGATCTGGTTGGATCAGATTCTTACTGGTGGTCACTTGTTTAAGATGGCTGCTACTAGACAATTTTGATCCTCTTTCAATCCTGTCCTGTGTCTTTGATATCCTTGTGGTTTGATGTATATACGGCCTTTTCTGTCCGCCATGACCTTGACCCTTTTCCATTTTATCGGCCTCATTCGATGGCACGATTGTTCGATTGCTTTCAATTCTTGGGACATCAACAATGAAATCCTTACTATTGTGAGCACATGTTTCGTTTATGGACGTCACCGAAGAATACCCCAGCATTTTGGGTTCCACTTCTTTCACATCATGTACGGTCTCCGCCTTTTCTCTAACAAGATCTTTTCCGGTTAAGAGAAACGTCATCCAAAATCCGATAGAATGGCAAGCTGTGGTATAGATGCCCAGCACGATAAACGCACTTGGAACGCGGTCAATAAGCGATTTCTCAACAAAAACGTCAAATGTGTTTGATATCAGTACATTTGCAACTTCATTGCTAGGGTTAATGTAATAGGTGACAATCCACTGAATTATTATTGCCCCACTGTTCATACAAGTCGGCAACATAGCGTAAGCTATTTCCAGGTGCGAGTTTATGAGGTTGTTCAGCCTAGTAAAGATCTCCGTATTCATAAAGCCGTACCCTACACCCGTCAAGCCCCCAAAGGTCACTATAAAAGCCGTCTGTGAGAATTGCGTGGACACGTAGCTTGAGAAAAGGCCGGTGCCGAAAATGAGGATGCCGATGAGGGAAATCATCCTGGAATCGATGCGCTTGATGAGATGTCCAGCCACGATCATGCTTAGGACGTACGTGATGACGTAAGCGGAGATAACCCATTGTGTGATGAAAGTGGTCTCCCCTTGTTTGGCATACCTGTAAGAATTCACGTAGACCACCAAATTGCCAAAGTACCAAGCGATTCCATTTGGGACGGACAGAAATCCAAATGATATGAAATGGAGAACAATGGAGAAGCGTTTACTCTTTGAAGGGCATGGAGAAGATGACGATGATGTCAACGAAGTCATATTGGTGTCCTCTTTCTGAAAGGAAATTATAGTAGCAGTGACAGTACAGTGAAATACGTATGTAAGTATTCATAGTTTAGAACTGGCCACACAAATACAGATTAAATAAATAAATACAAGGCTGGTAATTTAAATTGAATAAATGAAATAATATATTGACGTAATATATAGAATAGAAACGTTAAGTAATATGGAAAACTCGTGTGTAACTCCGGCGTCGGGTGGCTCTTTTCACCTCCCCCCCCTGCCCCCCCCCCCCCCCCCAACCCCCGTCCACAAAATGCCAAGTACTTTGAAAATCAGATAAAAAGACACTCACTATCAAAAGTTTACCTATTAAAACAGACCTTAAAAATCATAAATAATGTAAAATACCTACAATTGAGAGACCAATACAGAACAAAATGTAAGAAAGCAAATGTTCTACTAGCATTCCTTAAACGTAATATTAATGATTACCCTCATCATGTTAAAGTTAAAGATAAGTACTTCAAAACATTGATCGAACTTCAAAACCAGCCCTAGATAATGGTATCCACATCATCATAACTAAATGGATGATATTATAGAGAAGATACAAACATTTCAAGCACATTTGTAACTAACAACTATCAGATAACACAAAAATAAACATAAACATATTGCAGTGGACCCTCCTAAAAGATAAGGTTAGAAACAAGGTTACGATTCTTTTCAAATCAATCAATAGCTAAGCAGCGTTACCACTGGAAGAATTCAAAATGAAAATCAACCATACGAGATCTGGTACTCTATCATTTACATTGCTATCTTCAAGTTTAGATAGTAATTTGTATTCATATTTCCCTATGACTTTCAGAATATGGAATAAAGAAATAACCAATAAAGAATAATGTAAATATGCTGAAGAACAGAAACTTAATCGTGCGAAGATGCTTTTTCAGCTGTCTCATCTTTTCACCAGAAATTCTAGAGACAAGAGAGTTAAAAAATAAGGTAAGATAAGTTAATTCATACATTGTTGTCCAAAAGATAGTAAATCTTCTACGTGTGCAATAGCCCATAAATACCAAATAAATAAATAAATACCAAATAAATGAATAAATTAATTAATAACAAATAAAAATAATAGATGTATAAATAAATAAATAAATAAATAACTATTTACGGACTTGACTTTACAACAGTTCAACTTAGATCGTATGCTGCTCAGTACAGTTTATAATGCCCAAAGGAAAACCTTTATCGAAGACAACTACTGACCTGGCTCGCCATTGACTATTTTGAGTCCAGCACGAAGCTCAACGTTGGAGTTTAGACGGACATGAATTGAGGTAACCAATTGGCAAACAAGCCTATAATGTATGATAACATTTAATTTTGTCTCGCTGTCCAGAGATCACTATCGCACCAACTTTCAACGTACACTAAATAAATACCAGTGGGAATAGGCCACATAATGTAGTATAATGTATGAGGACTATAAAAAATGTGAATAGTAATCAGCCATCCACCAGAGATGATATGACATAACAGACAAATTAAGTTTGCCATAGTTATTGGAATAAAGCCTATTTTTATTATATATCTAGCTGTAATGGCTAGTATTTAAACACCATAAACTACGGTAAACTTCTGGCTGAGCACACGCCCTTTGTTTATGCACGATAAAGCCTGACATTTTCACCAGGTATCAGAAATGACATACTATTATCCATTTAGGTGGTTTGAGTGTCGACGATGATCTAAAATTCGCCTTTTTTTTTTTTCTTTTTCTGAATTCTTTCACTACCTCATATCATATCATATCATATCATATTTTTGAACGTCTACAATTTGGCCATGTAATCCACGTTATCAAGAGTAAAAAGGGTATCATTTTCAAGCAAATATTATGGTTTGGCAGATTTTAGTGGTATTTGGTCGAATTTTACATTGGATTTGGCAGAATGCCTTAAAGAGATCTAACAACCCTCTTCTTCATAAAAACTGGCAGACTCAGTCAATTGAGTATTTTTGTCAGTACGCCGCGAAAAGCTAGCTTTTACATGTTAATATTATATATTAAAGATTTAGTTTAAAATTGTCTGGATCTTTACACTGACTGTCAGTTTAATCAATATTCTAAAATCACTAGCGAAGTATGAATATAAATGACTGCCTACACTAAAAGTTAGTAATGTAAATGTTTAAGCACCAGATCTCATATGATTATTTTTTATTTGAAATTCTTCAAGTGGTAATATTGCTTGGTTATTAATTACCTTATGAAGGAGTGTTACCTTATTGTAACTCTTTGTCTTTTGTGGATGTCCACTGCTATTGTTCATTGTTTGTTTTCGTATGTTTTATTTGTTTGTTGTTGCTTTGTTTTTTTTGTTTTTTTGGGGGGGTGTTTTGTTGTTGTTGTTGTTGTTTTTTCGTTGGGTGTTGTTTTTTTGTTGTTGTTAGCTAATGTCAATTTACAGTTGTTGGTTACGAATCTGCCTTCATTTTAGTTTTGTTGTTGCATTTTTTCTATATGATCTATTTGGTTTTTGATCATGTGGATCCCGTACAGACCCTCCGTAATCTAGGACTGGTTTTGTGGCACTAATCTTTAACATATTGAGGGCAGTCATTGATATTAAGTTTTAGAAATGTTAGCAGGCCTTGTCAAAAACCCAAACGGATCGAGACAGCACACTAGTTCAGCAGCCAATTCAAGACTAAATTTAGGATAGCCACATGGAATGTCAGGAGCATGAAAAGTGACACCCAGGAACGGTCATTAAAGAAGCTCAACGTAAGAAGATTGGCATTCTTGGTATATACGTCAGAACACCGATGGTCAAAGGAGGAACTTTTATAATAGATAGTGGAGGGAGAATGTACTTTTCTGGAAACGAAACGTCGGGACGGGGGTGGGGTGGGGGGGGGGGGTTGGATCAGAAAAACTAAAGTGGTATCGATACCCGGATACAAACCTATCAACAGAAGACTTTAGAGTTATGGGCATCAATTTAAAAGGAACAACAAAAAATCTATAAAAAAAAAAATAAAAAAAAGTCCAAGTCTAAGCCCCACATCGAAAGCTTCACATGAAGATTTAGAACAATTTTATTTTGACCTACAAAAAGACATAGACGACACTCACAAGAAAGACATCATCATAGTGACGGGTAACCGTAGCGCAACAGTTGAAAACTTGAAAAATCAAAATGAAGCGGGCATTACTGGAACGTTTTTATAAGGTTATAGGAACGACAGCGGTGATATAGTCCTTTTGCGTCAGTATTGACGATGTTGTAGCAACGTCATTGCTACGCCTGGACTAGTATTATTTTTAGAAAGTATTGGCGCCCAGCCACACTCTCTTCCCCTCTGATCGTTGGCTTTTCTAATTGAACTCAGAGTAATGAACGAGTCTATAAGTCTGAGGTAGGAAAGGTTGTAGGGGTGACTGATTTCGAAAGAATTGTTGGTAGGAATTGATTTTTCCAGGATGGCGGCAGATATGGCCTGCTCTTTTCGATTTTAACCACCGAGGATTCTTTTACATGCGCAAGGGCACATGGGTCCTCCTAGTTTATCGTCCGTCTCCGATGCAACTAGGCACTCATTTATCCTGCCTACCACACGACAGGGAGGCGGAAAAACCGAGAAACTCGGACTTTTATTCAAGCCTGCACAGTCGGGAGCGAATCCGTGACTTTGGCTTGGTGGTCAAGTGCCATAACCACTGAGCTATCCGCGCTCAAGGCGGGCAACAGGGGTGAATTTTCTTGCCCAAAGAAAAAACCACATGCCGAAGCGGGGCTCGAACCCGTGATCTCACGATTTACAGTGCAATGCCTTAACCGCTCGGCCATCTGGCCCCACAGCGGTGAAGAACTAGTAGAATTTGCCATAAGCAATGATCTACAGCTTATGAACACAATGTTTCATCTAAGTCTCAGCAGAAGATACACATGGACGGCGTCGGATGGAAAGAAAAGACACCAGATAGACTATATAGCGATACGAAGAGAGCAGTCTGAATTACTAAGAGGAGCAAGTACACTTCCATGCGCAGACTGTGGGACTGAGCATGAGCTTCTCGTGGCTGAAATGAAATGAAAGCTTAGAAATAGAAAAAAGGAAAGCCAATAAATGAGATTCGACGTGAGCGACATCAGCGATTCCTTTACGGTGGATGCTGGATGTTAGCTAGGCTGTGTCCCTCCATTGTTGGAAGTCGCCCTCCGCCAGACATTCCCATTCTTGTCTGTTGTTAGCTTTCCGTTGCCTACTTTTATCCAGCGGGTTATTGTATGTCATTTTGTCATCTTTGTCTGGACCTGCCTTCCGACCTATGCCCCACAAGTGGTTGACGTTCAGTACATCTCTTTGTCCATCTGCTGTCTTTCAGACGGGCCTCGTGTCCCGCCCATTTCCATTTTGTTTTTGTTACATGACTTATTGTGTCTGTCAATTTTGTTTTCCCCCTGATGGTTTCATTTCTTTTTCTGTCTTGCAATCTTATAGTTCTTTGTGTTGTTATGAGCATTGTTGCTAACTTTTTCATGGGAGTCTGTGTTTGGCAACCGTATGTCATTGTTGCCAGCACATATTGATCAAAGACTATCCGTTTTATAATGACAGGCAGGTCTTTGTCTAATAATGTTTCTCTGTATGGTCCAAGTGCCCTCCAACCAGTCCTTATTCTATTATTGATTTTATTTTCTATAAGGTTTTCAATTTTTATCGTTTAACCAAGATATGTGTTCTCTGACACTCTCAATTGTTGTTTCATTGTTCGTCATGTATTTCATCTTGTCTGTTTATATTATGTCCGATTTTTAAACGTTCTTCATATACAAAGTTGGGTTGTTTTTACATGTCTTGAGTTGAGGTTGTTACTAGGGCCACAACATCCGCAAATCTTAGGTCTGTAAGGGTTTCGCCTTCAATCTTCAAACCCCACTCATCTAGATTGATCTTTCCGAATACCTCTTAATTTGATGCGGTGAAAAGTTTGGAAGATATTGGGGTCTCCTTGCATTAACCCTCACATTATGGGTATGATTTCTGATACAAAGTTGTCAGTATGAATCTTAGCTTTGGCATCAGTGTACATATCTTGGATCACTTGCACATATGTTTCTTCTACCCCTATATCCCATAAAGCTTTTATTATGACTTCATGTTCTACAGAATCAAACGCCTTTTCATAATCTATGTATCCAATTCAAAGGGCAATATTAATTCATTACCTTTTACGATCGTTTGGTTCAATTATGCTTGTAGGTGGTCTTTAGTTGAGAAGGACTTTCTGAAACCAGCTTGCTCTCGCGGTTGGTTTGAATCTAAGATCCCTTTTAATCTTTTCTGTAGTGTTCTTGTGAACAATGTATACATATGGGAAAGAATACTAATTGGTGTGTAGTTTTTTATATATTTCCTATCTCCTTTTTTGTGTAGTATTATCATTTTTATTCTTTCCATTCGGTTGGTATCTTTCTAGTTTTAAGTATCTTATTAAATATACTTGCTAATTGGTTCACAGATTTGTTTCCTCCAAGCATAATGATATCACTAGTAAGACAATGTCTTGACCGGAAGCTTTGTTACTTTTCATTTCTTATAAAGCTTTTCTTATTTCTGATTCCATAAAGGGCGAGGCTTCAAATTTGTCTATTCTCATGTCTCGGTTGATTTGAGTTTGATCTATTTTTCTTGACATAAAGATCTTTATAGAAATTTGAGCATACCCCAAGAATACTCCATAATCCATCTTTTTGCTTGCATTTCACCGTTTTTATTTCTCATTTCACATATTTTTCTTTGATCCTGATTTGAGTATGTGTTTTGCTCCTTCATTATTTTGCAGTATTTCTTCTGTTTGTGATGTTCTTTTCCTTCTCGCTCTGTTTCTGCGCAGCTTTTTCACTGTCTTTTTCAACTCGTTGAGTTGTATCTTTTCTTTGTTTCTTTTATTCGTTGATTTTCTCAGGTACTTTCTTTAAATTTTGTCGTCTAGTTCTTTGATATATTTCTCATTGGTCATTATTTCAGGTATTCAGTTTTCTTTCAGTCCATTTGACGGCTTCTTCTTTCATAATTTCTATATACTGGTAAGCTAATATTTCACACCTCGAGGTCTTCAAATAGATTTTTATATCTAACTCGAATGTTTCCTTGTGTTTTTTGTAGTAGTTTAATGTGGTTTCTTTCTTGCAATGCGTTTCAAGCGAGACAGTTTATTGTTGATTCGGAATTGTGTCCGCAATAAGCGACGGGTCGCTTCCCTTGTCTACTCTAGTAATTACTTGGCAATTCTGTAAAATTTCTTTTTGCTGCACAGTGTAAAGTCTATCTGGTTTCTTGTAACACCGTCTGGAGATTCCCATATCCTGTATTTGTTCTTATGTTTATGAACAAGGTGTTTGCTAAAGTGTGCCTGTGTTCCTCCGCATATTCTAATAGTCGCTCGCCCCTATTGTGTCTTTGACCAATATCGAATTTCCCCATGCAGCTGATGTTTTCATCTTTCTGTTTAGTCCCTATTTTTACGATGAAATCGCCAGGAAGAAATTCCACCTGGACCGTCATCTTTAATACAATACTCTAATAAAGCCAAGATTCACTTCAGTTTACCTTCTCAGTATTCTAGTATTGTTTAAGAAACCTGCCTGGCGGACCAGGTGGAATTCCTCCCAATCGCCAATTATTGCGTTGTTTTTCGATCTTTTTTCAATCAATGCTGAGTTAATTTGGTCGTACAATATTTCTAATTTCTCCTCTTGTATCAAGTATTTTGGAGGATTCTCTCTTCTCTTTCATTGCATTTTTGCTTTGCTTTTCCCTTTTGCTTTCCTCTTTCATTCTCTTCACCATCTCTTCCTTCCTCTTTCTTTTGTTCTCGTGGGATTTTAGCCTACCACCGACGCACCGGCTAGGCGTGTTGTCGGTGACTATGTTAGTACCACGTGGTGTGTTAGTGTTTTTAGCATGGCTCTTGTCTGTTATTGATTTTGTCAGCTCGGTGTTTCCTTTATGTCTCAGTCTCAGTAGGTTCTTATGACCAGTGCTGTGTATTCGGCACTGCTTGAGTCTTACGGTTACGTCGCGCGACATCGGCACAGGGTTGTAGTGCCGGAGGCCAAGAAAGCCCTTGTTTGTATATCCAACCATGTTTAGAGTGTAAAAACATGCCCTACCTTGTTCTTGCTCATGAAAACAGCTCACAATGTGGATCTAAATCTTTAAAAATTCTTACTTGGAAATAAATTATAGTAAATTGTAAATTCTACATTAAAATTCAGCTTTCAATAGTTAATAAATTTTTTTCACAAGAAAGCCGGTTAGAATATGAATACAACGATATGAATTTGTAAAAAATCCGTTTGAATAATAATATTATATCACAGATAAAACAATAAAAGAAGAGAGCAATCAAACCACGTCTTGCCTGCTTGAACACTGCACACAAAAATAAAACAAAACCAACAACAACAAAACAACTCTTATACGGTGATAGTGAAAAATCGCTTCGCAGAACCGGTAAGGATCGGTCGGAAACAGCAATATAGAGACCCGTCACTCCTCGATTTGGGCGAGATCGAGCTCAGGCATCCGGTGAAAGTTTCACGCCGGACAACTATAGTCTGTTTCCCTCAAGCGATGAATCGCCGTATTGTTTTCATTGTTAATTAATTTAGGGGTTTGGGCTGAATGAGTTTCAAACATCTTTTCTCGTTCTTTAACGTCACGACTGACACACATCAACACATGAAAGGTTGTCGAAAAATTCTAGTCAAGATTTTCATGAAAAATCCAAGACATAGTGTACTTCAAAGATTCGATTTTCCCGATCTGAATGGTGCCCAAGTTAAATAGAAGGCATGTCATTATTATCATGCTACCACCATTTGAAAATTGACTTCGAGAAGGAAAGCTTCAACTTTCGCACATTTGATGTATAAAGAATTTTAATGTAGTAAAACTAAGTTCGCCTTTATTTTGTTATACTTGTAGTAAATTAACATATAAATGTTATTTGTTATATCACCACTGTCAACGTCACTGTGTGTCTTCCACTCGGTCAGTATTAATATTGTTGGCCTGTCCATTCGCCACGTCCTCTCTCCTTATTCCTCGCCCGCATCTCATTGCATTAGAGCACGTAATACGCCAAGCTCCTCTAATATTTCTATTCTTCTGCTTCTTCTTCTCCTCCTCCTTCGCCTCTACCACCACCACCACCACCACCACCACCATCACCACCACCACCATCACCTCCTTCTTCTTCTTTTTCTCCTCCACCTCCTTCTCCTCCTCCTCCTCCTCCTCCTCCTCCTTCCCCACCACAGCATTAGTATACATATTCTGTGTTCCCCACCACCACCACCATCTCCTCCTTCTTCTTCTTCTACTTCTTTTTCTCCTCCTCCCCCTCTTCCTCCTTCTCTCCCCTCCTCCTCCTCCTCCTTTTTCTTCTTCTTCTTCTTCTTCTTCTTCTTCTTCTTCTTCTTCTTCTTCTT
>JBBPCV010009014.1:0-10318 GCA_037974505.1 Plocamopherus tilesii
ATGTTGGCACAATATCAAGCTGACATGATTTGTCAGGGCTCTTAGTCACTATGTTTATAACTTCTGCAATGGTGGCTGGTGGAAATGACGATAGAGTGCATGTTCTGTCGATTGTGTCACAGGGTGTGCGTTCTGCAGAAGTACATTGCTGGTCTAGCTCATGGCGAATATTCGCGATCTTGTCTTTGAAATAGTTAGCAAATTCTTCTGACAATTCAGTTTCATCTGTGTGTGATGGGAGAGTTCCAATAGTCTTAGAATCTTTTGTAAGACTGTTAACAACTTTGTAAAGTTCTCTGGTGTTGCTCTTATTTGTTTGAATCTTCTCTCGAAAGAAATTGGTTTTTGCTTCTTTGATTGCTTTATTCAGAGCTTTTTTGGCACTCTTTAGATTTGTCTCTTGACAGTATTACGCTTATTTTTCCTCCACGTTCTCTCTGCTTTGCGTTTTGCTTTCTTTAGCAGCCGGATTTCATCAGTGAACGACTGATAATGGTTGATGAATATTGAAGGACATGTGTTGTAATGTAGGAATTCAAAGATTGAAAGATATGTGGTGTAACGTTGGAATTCAAAGACATATAGGATCTGTGGTTTAAAGGTAGAAGTTTTATTCAACCAGAAAAGGGAATTCAAATGAAGGATACGTGGTGTAATGGTCAAGGTTTAATTTAACCAGATAAAGGAATTCAAAGGATGAAGGATATGTGGTGTAATGTTGAGGTTTTGTTCAACTATATAAAGAAATTCAAAGGAATTCAAAGATTGAAAGATATGTGGTTTAATGTAAGAATTCAAAGATTGAAGGATATGTGGTGTATTGAAGGAATTCAAAGTTTGAAGGATATATGGTGTAATGTAGGAATTCAAAGATTGAAGAATATGTGATGTAATGTAAGAATTCAAAGATTGAAGGATCTATGGTTTAACTCACTTAGGTCTTGGCTATTTTTAGATTTACAACAATTTGAGTCTGAGCATTTTGAGGCAATTTCAAAAAATCACCAAAAAATAACAAATAGGGCCACATCAATAACACTTACACAAGTGATGTGACAAGGGATATATTTTCAATTAAATCAAAAATCATAAGAAGATCTTAAGAACTTCATGGAAAAAAAAATGTTTTGAAAAAATGTCAAATTTTAGCATCTGCAGAAAATATTTTTGCTTGCATAATTTCACGTGATTCATCAAAATAAAGCTTTTTATTCCAAAATCCTTGATTGAGTGTTATAAAATCATGATAAGATCTGTAAAAAACCTCGAAACTACCTCAAATTACGACCTGCCGTGATTGTACAGTGCAAAAAATACATAGGATTTGCGAGCGGACGGCTCTGTAAGTAATACGGCTCGATTAGTACTACCTTGCGAAAAAAAATTCATATAAAATAATCGATTCCATCCAGGCACCTACCGACACCTGTCATGTGTTAGGCAATAGTAAACAAAGCATTTCATAGCATTTGTCGCACCTTTTGCAGAAAACTAAGGGGTGTAGAGGATCACGATAGTCGATCCCACAGGCCATGCGGCATCGGTCACTGGCGACAGATTGAGCTTGCCGAAACATCTGCGGGATTAGACCTAAGTGAGTTAATGGTAGAGGTTTTGTTCAACCACATAAAGAAATTCAAAGATAGAAGGATATGTGGTGTGAAGAAGGAATTCAAAGATTGAAGGATATCGTCATACAATGCTAGAGTGGCGAATACCGAAAATCCTAGTTTTGCGCTAGAGCGAGTTAAAGATTTGGTGGTCGTATAAACGGCCTTAACTCATTTATTTCTGGGCCGATTTTGATGAGGTTTGATTTATTTGAATTGTACTGACCATAGCAATCTACAGATTACTGATTTTTAACAGTTTGCATTCATTTTCACCCCGAATTCTGCATACGTTACTATGGCGTTGTACGAAGATCGGTATATGCTGCCTTCAGGCGGTATACGTCAGTATGGCATACAACGAAACGGCCTACACGACTCGGTCAGGGCATGTACGTCGCTGCGGCACACAGTATTTTGCTTATTGTCAAAGCATTTTATTTGCGGGTTTATGGTATCTTGGGTTTCTAAGTGTCATTTTGTTATTATCTTCACCTATTGTTTGCCTGCGTGTGTATGTGTGTGTGTGTGCGCGTGTGTGTGTATGCATGTGTGTGTGTTTGTGGGTGTGTGTGTGTCGGGGTGCGTGGTGGGTTCGTTTTTGTTTTGTTTTTACTTGTAGGAAATTAGAGGCTAACAACTTTACGAAATCATGCCTTACAAATTGCAAGTCCAAACAAATAAAGGCGAAAAACAAAACAATACAAAACAAAAACAAATGAAAAAAAAAACAACAAAGCAAGATAAAAACAAAAAAGGAACAAACAAACCAAACCCCAAATTGACTCACCGCAAATGTAAAAAAGCAAAGAAAAAACCGTCAAAACAAAACAATAAAAAAAACAAACAAAGCAGAAACAAACAAAGAAGCCAAATGAAAACAATCAAAATACCAATAAAAAACAAAACAAAAACAAAAAAAAAACAAAACAAAAACAAAACAAACCCCAATAAAAACAAACACCAACATCAAGCCAAAAATCAACAAAAAAAGAAAACCAAAGCAAAACACAATGCCTAAAATCAAATTAAAAAAAAGATAAACAAGAACAGAAAAACCAAAACAAAACTTCAAGAAAGTTTTAAAAAGTTCATGGGGTGTTTTTTTTTCACCCCTTTGTTCAACCCCTAATTCTCTGTCAGACGTTGAAATTACTGTGATGTAAATGCAAATGTAAAATTTGATTGCTAAGAAATATAAAAATTGATTAAAAATGATTAATGTTGTCTTTAGAATATTTGATGGTCAATCCTGATGCAAACAAATTTTTAGAAACTTCTTTATGTTATGGATGATTTGTTATGTCAAATATTCTAAATTTTCTGTCCTTTATCCTAGATTCCAACAAATAGGTTCAAGTTTCCAGGATACCAAGGAGAAAGAAGGCCATTTCAACCTCGAGCTCATCATCGTTCCTTTGGTGACAGAGGGAGACCTTTGTATGATCGTGGAAGGAGACCACCAAGAGGATATGCAGTTAATAGAGCGGCTTTTCCTTTGAACACTGCCAACAGGGTTATTCATAGTGATAGTCCTTCTGTACCTGTAACATCCCCTGCACATCTTAATCCTGGGGTTGAAGCTGTCTCAGCTGGTGGAAATTTGATTGTAATTCAACCTCACAAGTCAACAGATGCAATCACAAACCCACCTCAGAATCCACAAAAATTTAATCGTCATCAAGTCAGTAATAACGCCAATGATAATACCTCATCCGCATCAAAAACAGAGAAGGCTAAACTTGTATTGCCTCAAGACAGATACTATAGTTCACTATCGTCTCAAGATCAAGTCCAAAAGGAAATATCAGAACAACCACAGAAAAAGCCTACAGGTATGTTACAAACAGGTTAGAATGATGTGAATGAAACTTTTTTTTTTTTAAACAAGAATACCTGTATGTAAACAGTGTTTCAGTATTTTGAATGGCTCTGACATGATAATGTTGTTCAAATGATATTGCTGTAAAAGGGAGTGTTGAATATACTTTAATGCAAAACGTACATTGGGGATATTATATAAGAAGCAATTGATCTGTTACAAATAAAACTAGGGGGAAATTAATTCAACAAACTTATACAAGTACAACTTCATTTTATTTCTTGAGACAGCTTTGTTAAAATAGAAAATCCCTCTTAACATCTGTTTATTTCTCTGTTGTTTGAACATCTCAAGGAAGCCTTTCAGGCGATAATCTGATATAATATAATGCTTTCTATAACTGTATTTGAAAGGTACAATTAGCACAGCCTAAGTGCACGCCTAGCATGTGCATGCTCTGACTAAGCGTACACTTTTCTTCTCTGACCAAATTTTCACCATATAAAACCTTATCATTAAGTGCATGATAGCTTGACCTTACTTCAGACAAGTGCATGCTCATATTTCCTCAGAAATATTTATAATAGGCCTTGTAAAGCCTGTAACATGCCAGACAGAGCACTTGTCATGTGATATTATGCCAGATTAAATCACAGTATATATAACCAAAGAGATCCAAGAGATGTTTCACACCAAGGGCTAAAATTAAAATAACAATAGACTCCTTTGACTTGTCTAGTCTTCCCGACTTCCATTCACCTAATCGTCAGACAATAATGTAAGTCCCATACATCCAGTGTGGTGCTCAGATGGCCTCACTCATGCAATCATTTTGAATTGACTCGCAATGTATGGCGAGGCCATAATGGCAGGTATGGTTTCACTCTCTTTGTCTGTGATTGGCTGATCAAGTTCTTTGAATGACTGAGGCTACAAGCATGGTGTGAAACAGGCAGGGCCTAGTGGCAGCGCGAGACATCCACTACATGCTCTGTGATGTATTTAAATTATTTTTATAATAATTATTGTCAGCTCAAAGATAAACAAGAAAAACAAAGACAAAGAACAGGCACACACCCAGACACACACAAACCTACATTCACACACACACACACACACACACACACACACACACACACACACACACACACTAAAGACTCGCCAAACTCCAAAACAACTTGTGACACGTCCATGAGCTTGATTGTTAAAATTAAGGGACTCAAACTCCAATAACTACATCCAAAAGGGATAGTACTTTAAAATTAGGTTTACAAGTCGGCCACCACCCAAGTGCATGCTTCAGACACTCTAGCTTGTTCCCAACCACCATGCACTTTGGCGTCAATGACTATATTAAAACTATCTGGATATGATTTAACCGGAGTGCACATCCAAGGATGATTAGAATGGAATTAACTAAAAAATGACACATTTTTTCTCCATTTCAAAAGAATTTTTAAGGGGTGGGGGGCTCAATTTTTGAAAGATAGGGCAGGGAGCAAGTGTCCGCTTGTTTTATAGCTATCCCATGAATGAAAATCTCATAATTTGCATCTGTAAAATAATTTTGCTTTGTATAATTTTGCTTTGTGCTCTTTGTTCTTCCATTTTTAGATAAATTCAGCCGCTACGACAAAAGCGACAGCGAAGATGAAGATGACTCACCAGACAATCGTAGTGAAGTTGATGACATTGCTGAAGAAATTGACAAGTTTCTGCAGGACGTCGATAAAGATGATACAGAGGAGAAAAAAGATGCTGTTACAGGGGACAAGCCAGAAATGGTCTCGGGTGAAGATGTGATTGGTGCTGGAATTCTGAGCGGGAATGCTGATGAGGAGGAAAACATTTCCAACAGGAGTTCACCTGTGCCCAGTGAAGCTGAAAGTTTGGATCTCGATGCCTTGGCTAATGGGGATCCAGTAATTGGTGACTTTGAAGATTTAGATTTCCTTGTTGATAAAGACCCTGTTACAGACAATGTTAGTGATACAGTAAGACTGATGGCTTCTGATGTTGATCAGAATTCTAATAGCAATGATATTCCATTGAGGAATAAACATGCAGACCCACATAGAGAAACATCTCCTATATCTTCATCATCATCATCATCATCATCATTATCACCATCACCATCCTCTCCTGCTTCTGTAAGTAACCGAAAATCTCCCAAAGAGGACCCGATCAAAGAAGACAGTAGTGCAGTGAATGATAGGACTGATTCCAAAAGTGGTGATTCAAGGAATTCAACTGCTTATCAACCAAAAAGTGCTGAAGTGCTTCCCTCAAAATCACACTCACCTTTGTCAAGTCATTCCTCACCGAGAGAAAGAGGTGCCAAGTCAAGAGAAATTAGGTCCCTGGCTCATGAACCGCGTTCCACATTTAGATCACGAAGTCCTGTTCAGCCCAGGACTTTATCCCCGAAAAAGTTATCACCTAGACGACGATCGATATCTCCCCGGAGATCCCCATTACGTTACCGTAAATCACCACTAAGAGGAAGATCACCTCGACAGAGGTCAATTTCCCCCTTAAGAAGAAACTACCGTCGTTCTTCCTCACCCAGACGTATGCGCTCTCCCCTTAGACAGAACATCTCTCCTCAAAGAAGGCCTCCATATTCTGGGAGAACATCACCACCACGCAGGAGAAGGCCTTCACCTCATAGCAGGTCTGTTTCACCTCGTGGGATGGACAGACATCGAAATGACACACGGGGTAGAAGGGACTGTGAGAGACCTAGGAATGTGGAAGACAATTTAAGACATACTGTTAGAAATAGAGGTAGCCTTTCTCCTTCATCAAGGTCAAGAGACAGAGGGAAGTGGCATAATTCTGGAAGTAGAACAATTTCAAGTCCAAATCGAAGTGATAGACAAGGATCTGGTTTGCAACAAACTCATCATAGAGACATCTCCTCTTTTGGTTCAAGAGAAAATAATTTC
This sequence comes from Plocamopherus tilesii, assembly GCA_037974505.1. Classification (NCBI taxonomy): domain Eukaryota; kingdom Metazoa; phylum Mollusca; class Gastropoda; order Nudibranchia; family Polyceridae; genus Plocamopherus; species Plocamopherus tilesii. The sequence continues at coordinate 6,381 of JBBPCV010009014.1, forward strand.
AATGGACGAGAGGATCCTTCAAAAGGTTTATACATGGATGATAAAGAATTAGAAAAACTGCCCCCAGATGAAAGGGCCAAGATTGAAGCAAGGAGGAAAAAGTTTGGGAAAAAAGAGGAAGTTAAATTAGAGGATGCTAAAAAGACTGTCTCTCTGAAAAGCATTAAAGAACGCAAAAAGAAACCCAAAAAGGGGGAGAAAACTAAAGAGGATCTGCTGGAATCTGCGTTAAGTAGAAGTCCACCAAAGAAAACTGATAAAAGTGGGATCTCATTGAAAGCATTAAGGAAGAAGATGGAAATGAAGAAAACCAAACAAGAGGAAACATCAGAAGAGGAAGAAATCACTGCCACCACCTTAGATCTTGATGATGAAAGCGAGGATTCTGATTCTGGGAGAGCTTGGAAGTTAGAAGGAAATAAGGCAAGGCCTGCACGTTCACTAAAATGTGACTCTCGTATGTTGAACCATGGATTAGATCGCACTGATAGATTTAAATCAAAACTTAGTAAAGCTAAAGAAAGGTCAAGAAACTATCACTCTGTCCACAAAGATAGAGCACCCAAATTCCAGGTAAATTTCCAAAGGAGAAGCAATGTTTCTGATGATGATGATGATGATGATAATAAGAGTGAAGAAAACATTCTTTTAAGTCGTTTAGGCAGTAGTATTGTTGCGCCCAGAGTGGAGATTCCCCCTGAAAAACTCCGAATTCAGATACAAGTGGCACCTAAGGACAAAAAGAAAAAGAAAACAAAATCAAAGCCAGATTTTTCCCATGTATACTCTGTGCCTGCTAAACGTGGACTTTCCGACAATAATGATGCAATAGAAGAAGAAGAAGAAGAAGAAGAGAAGGTAGTTAAGAAGAAAGCAAAAAAGGAAAAGAAAGAGAAGAAAAAGAAGAGTGCTAAAAACAGTTTTGAAGATGCCATCCCAGTGCATAATCCTGAATCAATGCCAAAGTCACGACCCTCTATTCTTGAAAGACTCGGCAAAAAAGTGGGACTTGAAACTACAGAAAAGAAAAAGAAGAAAAAGAGCAAGCAAAGTCATTTGGATAATGGTGAGCATTATCTGCAAAAAATTTAGTTTTTCAGGTCTTATGTGAGGTAAGCATATGGTAAAGTTTTGAAATCATATCCTTGATATATACATAAAGGCCAAGAATACTGGTCTTGTTTCTTCTTCCTAGAGTGGATCCCATTTGAAGAATAAGAGTAATTTATTCAAATATTTGATTGATATATTTTTATTTTAATACAAAATAATGAATAGTGTAAATGAAAGTGCATCATGCATCTGTGATATGACCCAACCCCATTTCTTGATGACGTTTTTACTGCAGTATTGATTGATTTTATTTAACAATAGTTTATATTTATACACACACACACACACACACAAACACGTAAATAAACATATATACACTCATACATACAGTGCTGCATGTATTCGTCGAACTTTATGCTGCAACAGATATAGTTCGAGGAATCCATGATTCGAGCAATATGTGAAAGCACTGTCTCTTGCTGTCCATATCTCTATCTACCTCAGTGAGGGTCATTTTTTGTTGGGTTTTTGTTTGTTTTTCTCTTAGTTTTTTATTTGTTCTTTGTTCATGTTGTTTTTGTTTTTTGGTTTTTTTTTTAGTTTTGTTATTTGTTTTGTTTTGTTTTGTTTTGTTTTGGGGGGGAGGGGTGGGGGTTGGTTGTTCTTTTGAATTTCGAGAGTAAAAACAATTAATTTTCTTTCTCTTCCATTTTCCCGTCAAAGCTACCAGTATTGAGATTTGATGATTCAAAATGTGAGGATGTAGTAACAGTAGATCTGTCCAGTAATGGGTTACAACAGTTAAGCCTACACATATACACATGTAATGTAATATACTGGTACTATCGTAGGCATAGTCCTATGGTACGTCAGCATAGCCTATGCTATATTTTTAGTTACCACACACCAGTGTGACAGCGATTTCAAGGCATTGATAGTCTATGAAAGGCCAGGGATGTGTTCGGATGCTATTAGTAGAAGTATATGCAGTAGACCTAGCATTACTGCCGCCAAGTGGGCTTTTCGCACCACCAGCACCGAGCTACATATTATGTCAGCATGATTTATAGTCATGTTAGTGAGCTTTTCAAACTGCTAAGACAGGGAATCAACGCTTACACTGCCTGAGTAGTAGTCTACAAGTTTGAGGAATCTGTGAATAGGTTCGACTAATGCGTGAAAAAATGTAAAGAAAATAAAGAAAAATATTCAGGACACTGCAGTTTGTTTGACGAATTCGATGAATACATGTTGGATAGACACATGCTCCACAGTATGTATAGACACACTGCCTCATTTACCATTATATATATTTATTATTGTTGTTCTTTGTTTTATTAGTTTTTAAAATTTTTATTTTATTTACATGATATCTGGTATTTTTATGAAGAATATGCTCAACCTCAATTGTTTGTTTTTTTCTTCCTCTATGATTGTCTTTTTATCACGAGATATTCTTTTTATGGTTTTTGAGCTTCAAAACATGGTAATTTAATGCGTTGAAATATATTTTACACAATATTATACATATGAAAATTTGTAACGTCTTTAATACTCATGTCACCTACAAAATGTCTAATAAATAGTCTTATTTAATAATTATTTATCTTTATGTACTATAAAGAAATATTCATTGAGTTTAGGCAGTTTAGCTGGGCAAATTAGATGCCATGTTTATGAAATTTGTTGTACTGCAGAAGCATACATTCATAAACATAGCATAAAGACAGTTCTCAATAATGAATATGGTCAACAAAGAGTAAATGGTTTTCTTCTTATTGTGCTAAATAGCCGTGAAACTGCCTTTATGATACTTGCTGAATACATGAGTCAAATTATGACAGGTAGCATCAGATACAGAAGTGCATCTTTACATGTATATTAAACTGTAATCCCGACGGACCTCATGTGGCTGTTACATATAGGCTTTTTTTTGCTAATGACCTCCAAAATTCTCATACAACTTTATACAAGTTACTGAACGTATGTTGCAGGATCAAGTGCTACCAGATTTTCGATCAGAAATACTGTTGAATTTATAAATCAAGCAGGATTGCTCTTTATGAGATGAATTGTCATCGCCAAAATTTACATAGATTTCTTTTCCTGAAGAGCTCACATTGGCATTGATATGTTGGGTTTGGGTTTTTTTTATTCATTTTTAACTTCAAATTTCATATTATGTCAATAGCTCATATTTCAGGTAGAAAGATTTAGTTGTTTGATTTTCATTAGCATTTTTTTATGAAAATTGGTATTTTTAAATATTCTTTCAAAATGTGTATTTCACAGATTAATGCAAAGATAAAATATAAATTAGAGAATGAGTATGTCAGAATTTGACAACCATGAGTGTTCATATTAGGCAATGATTCTAGTGAAGCAAAACATTTCTTGAATTCCTTTATTCGAAAGTCCTTTATCCATCCATGATGGCAGGATAACATGTAGACGTTTCATATGCCAGACAGGCAATTGTCTTTTCCTGAAAGAAAGAAAATAAGAAAATCAAAGGGCATTGAAGAAAGGAGGATATAAAAATGATGAGCAAATGAGAACAATGTGTTAAATAAAGAAAAAGTGAAGTCGGGAAGGTTAAGAAAAGAAAGAGGTGGAAAAGGAAATCAAGGTGCATTTATCATTTACATTGTCGATTTAATATTAATATAAGAATTGGCAAGCTAGAACAAACTACCATAGTTTTAATTGTATTCATTTAATTTCTATTTTATGAATTTGTATCTGGTATGCATTTTACTTTTCATTAGATAAATATAGCTACATGTATTTAGATTTGTACTGGTGGGTTTGTCTTTTGAGTTTTTTATTTTTATTTGGCCACCTCATATATTATTTATCCAAGTAGTTCTACTTGGAAACCCCCC
>JBBPCV010009125.1:0-7500 GCA_037974505.1 Plocamopherus tilesii
CCCTTTCTCTCTTTTTCTCTCTCTCCTCTCTCTCTCTCTCTCTCCTCTCCCTCTCTCTCTCTCTCTCTCTCTCTCTCTCTCTCTCTCTCTCTCTATCCCGCGTGCTCTGTCTCTATCTCTCTGTATATCAATCTCTCTGTACATGTGTCCTGTCTCTCAATCAGTTTGTATCTGCCTGTATCTGTCTACTTTTTTTAATTACACACACGCACGCACACACACACACACACACACACACACATTCTCACACACACACAGACAGAAAGACAGACAGTTAGACAGACAGACGGACGGACGGACCAACGGACGGACACCGGCCCAAACCACAGTGAATGGTCCTAAACGACAGGGACGGCTATTAAACAGCAGTAAAGGAAAACCAACAGGAGCACCAACAGGCAGCTTGACATCTGTCACCTTGTGTCAAAGGTCACCTGTCGTCTTGGAATCGTTGACTGGTTTCCCACCTCGCCTTGCTTGGAGCCGTTCAGGGTGTTCCTATATCGCCGTCTCACTTTCTTGTTGTCTCCTCATGCTCGCCTTCCTCTTTGATTTCTTGTCTTGAATTCTTCTTCTTCTCTTTCATTCCTTCATTCCTTCTCGTGTATTTGGTGTTACTCCTCCTTTCGTTCCTTCTTTTTATTTATTCCTTCATTCCTTCATTCCTTCCTGTGTTTTTGTTGTTACTCCTCCTTTCCTCCTTTCGTTCCTTCTTTTTATTCATTCCTTCACATTCCTTCATTCCTTCATTCCTTCCTGTTTTTTTTTTGGGTGTTACTCCTCCTTTCGTTCCTTCTTTTTATTTATTCCTTCATTCCTTCATTCCTCCCTGTGTTTTTGTTGTTACTCCTCCTTTCCTCCTTTCGTTCCTTCTTTTTATTCATTCCTTCATTCCTTCCTGGGTTTTTTTGGGTGTTACTCCTCCTTTCGTTCCTTCTTTTTATTCATTCCTTCATTCCTTCCTGTGATTTTGTTTCTACTCTTCCTTTCGTTCCTTCTTTTTATTTATTCCTTCATTCCTTCATTCCTTCATTCCTTCCTGTTTTTTTTTTTTGGGTGTTACTCCTCCTTTCGTTCCTTCTTTTTATTCATTCCTTCATTCCTTCATTCCTTCATTCCTTCCTGGGTTTTTTTTGGGTGTTACTCCTCCTTTCGTTCATTCTTTTTATTCATTCCTTCATTCCTTCATTCCTTCATTCCTTCCTGTGTTTTTTTGGGTGTTACTCCTCCTTTCGTTCCTTCTTTTTATTTATTCCTTCATTCCTTCATTCCTTCATTCCTTCCTGTTTTTTTTGTTGTTACTCCTCCTTTCTTTCCTTCTTTTTATTTATTCCTTCATTCCTTCATTCCTTCATTCCTTCCTGTTTTTTTGTTGTTGTTACTCCTCCTTTCTTTCCTTCTTTTTATTTATTCCTTCATTCCTTCATTCCTTCATTCCTTCCTGTGTTTTTGATCTTGCTTCTTTCTTTATTCCCTTCTTGTTTTCTTTTTACCGAAACTTTCTCCATTCTCCCCTGCATCCATCCCTCACTTCGTTTTTTGTTTCTTTGTTTGTTTGTTTGTTTGTTTGTTTGTTTGTTCCCTTCTTTCTTTCTTTCTTTTGCTCTTTTATTTATTTGTTGTTGTTGTTGTTGCTGCTGCTGCTGCTGCTGCTGTTGTTGTTGTTGTTGCTGTTGGTTGTTTTTTTTTTGTCTTTTTTCTGTATTCCTACCTTTATTCAGAATTTTTTCTTTTTTTTTTTTTTACTTCTTGATTTTTTTTCTTTTAAATCTCTTTTTCCTACATACAGTGAATACAACTATTTCCTTCAACCCTCACCACATTCCTCCATTCACTCATTCCTTCGTTCTTTTCGAAATTCCTCCTTTTACTTCTTCCTAAATTCCTTCCTTTATTGCTCTCTTCTTATTTCCTTCCTTCATCCCTTCCTAAATCTCCTCCTCCACTAATTCATTACTTCCAACCTTTCCCTATTCATCCTTTCCTTCATTCTTTCCAGCATTCCTTCCTTGACGTTTTGTTTTTTCTGTCTTGCTTTTTCATATTTTGTATTTCCTTTTTTTGTTGTTGTTAGGAGCTATAGGCATTTTATCAGTTTTTTGGTATTTTTTTTTCCCTTTGTGTGTAGGGACAGGGAGATGGAATTTTTGTTTAGGGATATTATGTTTTTCTTCGTTTACTTTCATGTGCTTATTTTTTCTTCATCCACTCGATCACATTCCTTCAGATTCAGCTTGGTCTTTTTGTTTTATGTATTTATTTAATATTTTTGGGGTTTTTCGTTTATTTTTTTTTATGTGTTCTTCTTGTTAATGAGTGCATGTTTGTCCCTTTGTGTTCATGAAGCCAGTTGGATGGTGCCACCTTTAACATTCATCTTGCTTTATGTGCACGTTTGTGTCATTTTTTTCTCCTGGATTTGATACAATTTGGGTGACACCACTTTATATATCCAGCTTGCTTAACGTTCACATTTGTTGGTGTGATGTTGTGTTTGAGAGTGTGTTTATTCCTTGGTGATTTTTTAATCTTGTTGGACACAATTATGTCTTTTTGTCCCGTTGTCTTGAAGTAAGTCAGGCGGTGCCATATGTCACATCCAACTTGCCTAATGGTTGTAATTGTTTGTATCATCTTGTTTAAAAGATTTTGCCTGTCCTTATGTGGTTATTTAGTACTTTGGACAAACATTTGTTTGTGTGGTATTGTCTTGTTGTGTTCTTGAAGTAAGTTGTGCAGTCCTAACTTATACATTTAGTTTACTCAACATGCTTAATTGCTTACTTGTTGTGTTGTCTTGTGTTTTGTTTTGTTTTTTGAGTGTGTTTGTGATGTTGTGGTCCTGAAGCAAGTTTGAGGTGCCACCTTACACATCCAGCTTGCTTAACATACTTGTTTGCTTACTTGTGTTGTCTAATGTGTGTATGTTTGTCCCATTGTGGTCTTGAAGCAAGTTAGAGGTGCCATTATAGACATCCAGATTGCTTAACATGCTTGTTAACATGCTTGTTGTCTTACTTGTGTTGTCTAATGTTGTGTGTATGTTTGTCCCATTGTGGTCTTGAAGCAAGTTGGCAGTGTCACATTACACATCCAGCTTGCTTAATATCCTTGTTTGCCCAAATTGTTGGTGCCACCTTGTATCTTTTTGTTTGTTTTTCTGTCTTGCTTTTCCATACTTTGTATTTCCTTTTTTGGTTAGGACCTATAGGCACTTTATCATTTTGGTAGTTTTTCTTCCTTTTGTGTGTAGGGACAGGGAGATGGAATTTTTGTTAAGGGATATTATGTTTTTCTTCGTTTACTTTTATGTGCTTATTTTTTCTTTATCCACTTGATCACATTTGTTCAGATTCAGCTTGGTCTTTTTGTTTTACGTATTTATTTAATTTGTTTCTGTTTATCTTTTTTTCTAATGTGTTCATCTTGTTATGAGTGTAAGTTTGTCTCTTTGTGTTCATGAAGCCAGTTGGATGGTGACACCTCTCACATTCATCTTGCTTGATGTGCCCGTTTGTGTCATTTTTTTCTCTCCTGGTTTTGATAAAATTTGGGTGGCGCCACCTTATACATCCAGCTTGCTTATCATTCACATTTTGTTTGTGTGATGTTATGTTTGTGAGTGTGTTTATTCCTTTGTGATTTATGAATCATGTTGGTCACAATTTTGATATTTTCTCCTGTTGTTGTCTTAAGTCAGGGAGTGCCATATGTCACATCCAACCTGCTTAATTGTTGTATTTGTTAGCATCATCTTGTGTAAAAGATTTTGTCTGTCCCTTTGTGGTTATTAGGTACGTTTGACAAACATTTGTGTCGTTTTGTTCCATTGAGGTCTTAAAGCAAGTTGTGGGTCCTAACTTACGCGTCCATTTTGCATAACATGCTTGTTTGCTTACTTTTTGTGTTGTCTTTTTGTGAGTGTTTTTGTCCCATTGTGGTCTTAAAGCAAGTTAGAGGTGTACATATCCAGCTTGCTTAACATGCTTGTTTTCTTACTTGTGTTGTCTAATGTTGTGTGTATGTTTGTCCCACTGTGGTCTTGAAGCAAGTTGGCGGTGTCACGTTACACATCCAGCTTGCTTAATATGCTTGTTTGCATACTTGTATTTTTTGTCTTGTGTGTATGTTTGTCCAACTGGTCTTGAAGCAAATTGGTGGTGCCACCTTGTATCTTTTTGTTTGTTTTTCTGTCTTGCTTTTTCATATTTTGTATTTCTTTTTTTGGTTAGGAGCTATAGGCATTTTATCAGTTAATTTGTGTGTTTTTTCTTTTGTATGTAGGGACAAGGAGATGAAATTTTAGTTTTGGGATATAATGTTTTTCTCCGTTTCCTTTCATGTGCTTATTTTTTATTTATCCACTTGATCACAACATTTCTTCAGATTCAGCTTGTCTTTTTGCCTTATGTATTTATTTTATTTTTTTCTGTTTATCTTTTCTTTCTCTTTAAATGTGTTCTTCTTGTTAATGAGTGCAAGTTTATCCCTTTGTGTTCATGAAGCCAGTTGGATGGTGACACCTTTCACATTCATCTTGCTTGATGTGCCCGTTTGTATCACTTTTTTCTCTCCTGGTTTTGATACAATTTGGGTGGCGCCACCTTTTACATCCAGCTTGCTTAACGTTCACATTTATTTGTGTGATGTTATGTTTGTGATTGTGTTTATTCCATTTTGATTTATGAATCATGTTAGACACAATTGTGTCGTTTTTTCCCCGTAGTTGTCTTGAAGTAAATCAGGCAGTGCCATATGGCCCATCCAACTTGCTTAATGGTTGTATTTGTATGTATTATCTTATGTAAAAGATTCTGTCTGTCCCTTTGTGGTTATTAGTTATATTGGAAGAAGATTTGTTTGTTTCATATTGTCTCATTGTGGTTTTGAAGCAAGTTGTTTGGTCCTAATTTACACATCCACTTTGCTTAACGTGCTTGTTTGCTTACTTGTATTGTCTTGTGTTGTGTATATATGTTTGTCCCACTGTGGTCTTGAAGCAAGCTGGCGGTGTCACACATACATACACATACATACAAACACACACACACACACACAAACACCAGCTGATTTTGGGATTTTGTCTTCTTTTTAAACTTTTTTTTTTGTATGGGGTTGTTGTTGTGGTTGGTTTATTTTGTTTTTGGGTGTTGGGTTTGTAATGCATCAAAGAACACAATTATAGTGCGGAAATAAATAAATAATGAAATGTATATACATACATACATACATACATACATACATACATACATACACACATACATACAAACATACATATATATATATATATATATATATACATACAAACATACATACATACATACATACACACACATACATACATACATATATACATACATACATACACACAAACATACATACATATTACATACATACATACATACATACATACTACATACATACACATACATACATACATATATACACACATACATACATACATGCATACATACATACATACATACATACTTATATACATACATACATACATACTACATACATACATACATATACATATATACACACATACATACATATGACATACATACATATATACATTCATACATACATATTACATACATACATACATACATATATACATACATACATGCATACATACATAAATCCACTCTTATCGTCATCGATTTCGACATCGTCGTTGTCTATAATAATATCATCCTGACATCAACGTCATCATTGTTATCATCATCACCATCGTAATCATCATCATTAACACCCCCATCACCATCTACGTATATTTTCAGCCATCATCGTCATCTTGACCATCGGCATCATCATCACCATCACCACCACCATCGTTATGTGCAGCCCAAGTAGAAACAGCCGTACCGCCGAGCATAGCAAACTGCCTTTCAGCTTCCAGTGATTGATGGATCCGCCAGGACACCATTCCATTCGCATTCAAATTAAAGGGCGAATAGATTGATGATAGAGCGAACAGGCGAACGAATAAAAGGGTAAACATAGCTTAATGGAGGACGGCTGGATGAACTGCTTGATGGCGGAATGAATGATGAATGCCCCATCGACACTCTATCACAATGTATCAATCTTATTGTACTCCCTCACCCCGAATCTGCTTCCATCCTTCCATTTAGCTTTTATTTCCTTTATAATTTATTCTTTGTTTTATCTAAGGACCCCGCTCGTCACAGCTTTATGAAGAAACAGAAGAAAAAGAAAAAGAAAAAACAAAACACAAAACACACAAAAAACAACTGCCCACCAATTTTGTAAAATTCACTCCGAAAATTATCATCTAATTGTGCATTTTCAGCTAGCCATCCAAACTATCAGATCCTAATCTCTCAGCCTAGCCCACCTGTAATCTTTATTATGTACCTACTTTGGTAGCTCCCCCCCCCCCCCCCCAAACAAAAAACAAAAAAAGCCAAAACAAAACAAAACAAACAAACAAACAAAATCCACACAAAATTACAAAGGAAAACGCAATACGCAAAAAACAAAAACAAAAACAAACAAAAAAGAAAAAAACACAAAAAACAAAAAACAAAAAAACAAAACAAAAAACAAAACAAAACAAAAACAAGACAAAACGAAAGAGCAACCAAAATTCGCCCACAAAATACACCCTTCACACACATACACACACACATACATACATACATACATACATACATACATACATACACATACATACATACATACTACATACATACATACAAGACATACATACATACATACATACATATATACATACAAGACATACATACACACATACATACATACATACATACATACATACCTACATACAAGACATACATACATAATACGTAAACCACCTACACCAGACAGTGACAAAAGAGACCCAAAGGCAGAACAGACGTTAGCCACTGAAATCGAACTGCTCAACTGAGTGAGTCAAATGCAGACTGACTGATTGATTGATTGATCGATTGCTTGGGAGAGAGAATGATTGACTGATTGAAATGAATCCACTGTTCTCAACGGCTAGTGCTGATCCAAGCGCATGCTACACTACACACTTATACACACACACACACATACACACACACACACACACACACACACACACATGAAGGGCTATGGGAGGCCCGGTGGCCGAGTGGTTAAGGCATTGCACTGTAACCCGTTGCACTGTTCGAGCCCCGCTTTCGGCATCTGGTTTTTTCGTTGGGCAAGAAAATTCACCCCTATTGCCCACCTTGAGTCCTTGGCGGTGCTGCACTGTGGCTGACACGCTTGGGTCTATCCCGGTCTTCCTGCGGCATAGACCCTAAAACACATTCTCCCCCTGGAGCCAATAAAGGTTTTTCTTTTCTTTTAAGACAAATCTGCAATGAGCAATCATTTCAAATATTTTAAACATAAAGTTCTGCATTTTCATAGGATGACCTCAGTTCTGGGCAGTCACCCCCCAGCAACAGTGATGCCGTTAATACAACTACTACTTCAAATTCGAAATTGCTGGATAGT